>VXAU01003746.1:409609-455010 GCA_013399695.1 Formicarius rufipectus | reverse complement strand
GTTTACATGTGTGAAATACAATGGAACAAAGGAAAGGACTAAACCAGTTTGTATGTCCAAAATAGACAAAATATGCTGCTTGAAAGATTTAGTTTAGCTGTGTTGGGAAAAGCTTTTAAAGATGAGGATAATTATATTTGGGGGAAAGACTGTACAGCAAACTCATGTAATCACTATTTTTCTTTTGAATCATGTTCTGTTTCATTTATTCACTTTTAAAAGGCAAGTGGGGATGATAATGAAAATAAAACACCAATGCAGAAAACTAACATTTATTTGGAATCAAAATATTGGACTATTGAAATTATTCAAAGAAAGCTAAACAAGATGATTCAGAGAAAAGTCAGTTAGCTATGTCCTTGGAAATGCTTTAAATTCTTGGGATTGTCTCTGCTCTGTAGACACAAAACTGAATTCTACAATGAAGACTGTTGAGTGGAAGGTGTTTCAGACAGCACCTGCTGTAATCAGTAAGATTTTAATTGGAACTCAGGAACACTTGTGGGTTGAGAAACAGAAGAAATAGAAATCTGTCAACCAGCCAGGAATTTACATTCCTTTGAAGGAAGTCCTTTAGACACTCTGACTACAGTTTAGTCCAGGTAATTACAGGCAGAATATAATTTCTGCACATTTGAGTGTCAGCATAAAGGGAAGGTTATATTTTCTGACAGTTAGTCAGGTGCTACTTTAATTCTGTACCAGGAGAATTTTTGCATTACATAAAATATTCTGTATTAGTTATTTAATTTCCCCCCTGTGTACACTGAGAGTTTGAGTTGGGTAATAAAGATCTCTCATGAGGCAGAGACACAATACATTAAAGGGTTAAGGTTCCCTTGAGACAGCATTTAAAAAGATGATATTCTTTTTCAATACAATGGAAACAATGATTAGTTCTCTAAAAGAAAATGTTTGAGATGAAAAAACTGTGTACATCACAACTCATAATGAGGCAAGCATGTAATTTTCCTTTTACTTTGATGTTCTTCCCAAAGTAATAGTAACTGCAGTATGACCTGAGTACTCAGATAATAAACACAAATGAAAATAAAGATGGAAAAGACACAATAAAAAAGTGCATTTGTCACTCAGCCAAACTAGTAGCAATTTAACAACAGAATAGGTCCCAAACGGATGAGTCCACTGAGTGTAAGGAAAAGAGGGAGTAACTCCTTAGCTGTGTAGGATCATGGGTCTTGGAGCAAAATTGCAGAGGAAGTCTCAGAGAAAGAAAGTCAGTCTCTGCAATATGGACTGATAACATATTTCTGCTAGGGGTAGCAACAGACCTCTATAGAATGTGTCAGCTAAGAAGATGAAGTTTTAGTGCCAGAATACTATCTCTGCTGCTTCCTTGGGAAAAAAAAGAAGGATCAGAGAAGACCATTCACATCAGTATCTGATAAGAAGCTTACAGCATATAGTTATTTGTTGAAAATGGTGTGTGTGATGTGAACCTATAATGAGCCACAAACCCCTTTCAATGGAGGTAATATTAAGTAATTTTTTTAAGAACTTTCACTGCCAATCTAGAAAATGCCTTCATTTTGTTATTTCCAAAGATAAGTTAATATTTGAATGGGAGAGAAATTTTTTATTTTTTATGATAGACCCTACAAAGTAGTAGCTTGAGGTGTTGGAAGATAAAGATGATTGAGGGATGACAAAAATGCGAACATATATATCTGTAAGAAGGGGACATCCACTACCTCAAGAAAAAGTGAATTTATAATGTTCTTTAAAGGGGTCATTCCATAGTTAACTACAGTTTGGATTTAAAATCTAAATTAGTGTCCTGTAGAGTATGAGTATGTCTTCTCCATGCTCTTCTGTGCATTTTGTTCCAGGACTGTCATGTCATCATGCTCTTCCAGGAACAAGTCAAGCAATAGTGGCCTGTTGGCTAAAGTCTACTCTTCTATATTCCTGTGCAGGCTTACAGAACTGGAGTCATGTGAGAAATGTATCTTGCTGAAACTGGAAAGAATAATTTATTTGTCTTTAAAACAGCCAAATATTTTTTCCATAGAGTAATGGTCCTTCACACTTCTTCTATATATAAACTGTATGTTAAAACACTGTCCAGCTTTAAATTATGGAATATAGCTCCCTCATCTGTCCAACCAAGTGCATTAAAATATGTCAAAAGGCAAATAAATTTATGCTCAGTACTGTGTCTTCCATTCCCCCCCCAAAGGTTTTGCCAGTCTGAAGCTGTATTTGTACCTTACACTGTAATCATCACAGAAATCAGACTGAAATGAAAGCTTTTTTGATGTGTTTCACAGCTTCAAAAATCAAGAAATTTGGAAAACATAGCGTTTTACTTGCTCTGTTTCCTATATGTCCTCTGATTACATCATCTTTGCTTTATTTTTTCATTTGCTTTCTGAGTGCTACCTGCTGAATTAGTGGAAGTTGGCAGCCTTGACTCTGTAGAGGAGTTTCAACGTGAATAACTGCACTACAGACTTATCTGTCAATGTCATATAACTTAGTCCTTGTTCCTCAATATTCACTCACAGTACCAATTTCACTGTTTGGTATGTAATGAAAAGAGTCAACAGTTGTGCTAAAAAGTGCCTATTCTGAAGATGTTCTGGTGTGTGTTTTTTTTAAACTTGCACACCATCAAAATCATCTCATGGGCTACCAGAAGTCATTTTGCTGTCATCTATGTTACTACTCTAATATTTATGACTTTTTATTAGAAGCCAAAATTACTTTATTACAACCCTTTTATTGGAATATAAATACAGAGAATGTCTACCTCTAGCCATTAATCTTTATATTTAGTACATTGTAAAGTACAGAATATTGGTGAATATATTATAAATGTTCTTTTCTTTTACTGAGATCTCCCTGACTGTCAAACTTTATAATTTCAACTTTTATCAATGCTGCTCTGGAACAAATAGTTCTGTGAAAAATTCTAGCTCTGTGCCACCCAACAAAACCAAACTATCAGTTAGCATTGTGCTAAAGCAAACCAATTGCAAACTTAACTTTCTTACACAGTGCTGACAATTAGAGAGGGGAAAAAAATCTTGTGTTGTATGCTGTTCTATAGCAATATCACAAGTGACTTACATTCAAAAAAACCAATAAGACATTTTGATAAGGGCAGTTAAGGCTTTCTTAAGTAAGGAACAGTGGGCCCATGATGTGAACTTTTTTTCAGTTTTTATGTATTAAAACTATTTATTCTACAGTAGTCTTCATGTCTAGTTAAAACAGTATATGAAAGGTAATGAACTATATGGATATACCAAATAATGACATTTAGATGACCCAGTGTTCCCAAAACTGTTTTCTCAGATATCGTCAGTTCTGTGATTTTGAATGCTGGCAATCCCTGCTCTCCTTACTCCTGTAAGCACTCTTGGAACATAACTATGACTTAAATGCTGAGTGTCAGTTTGGCCTTTGTACTTCACCTGTGGGCAAATCAAAAACAGAAACACCAGCTTTTTCTCTTTGCTTACATTAGTAAAGAAATAAAGCATCAACTGCCTATACAGCTAGGGTGTGACAAATTGTGACAGAATAATAACAGTCTCCTTTCCCTCTCTCTCACTGATGAAGAAAGGGTCCTTTCAAAAGCTAGGAACAGCGATAGGAAACTAAGAGCAGGTGCATTTCTGACCTAAATATGAAGATGCGTGGCCCTATATAGTTTGTAGTAATCAATCTATTATGTTGATTGGTGTTTAACAGTTTTCCTCCATTGGGTAGACATGAAAATCACCCTGAGCTAGTGGTGGTTGTGTGGGTCTTTCTGTCTCAAATCTTGTAGATTCAGAGACTCTTATGTTTTATTTTCACTCTTCCTTTCACTGAAGTGAAACCTGGGTGGCTGCAACTGCAAAATCTTCCTCATGTTGTCCATGGGGTTTGTTTTGTGACAAGCACTTCTTTTCATCTTGTCTTTATTTCATTCTTCCCTCACCCCATAATAGTCTCAAGATAATAGAAAATCTCAGAATTTGAGTCTAAACACGTTGTGACAGGCCATTTGAATGCTCCAGACCACAAATGTAGGAAAGCTGGGGTGTTATTTTAGCCAATATTAACAGGCGTGTCCAGCATATCTGGAAAATAATAGATGACATTCAGAAAGTTATCCTGTTATTTTAAACTCTAACAAGGAATTAAATTTCTTTTCCAGGCTTTGGAGTTGAATGGGTCGTTGCTGTTTCCAAGAGTGAAGCTTCCAAAAGTCTTTCACGCAACGTGGACTATAACAGTAGGTTATCTATATGAATTTTATTCATATGTACCTGAAGTTTCAACAGCAGAGCCCCCACTGTCCTGCAGGCGATGCTAGCTGAATGAATGTGATTGATTATTCTAGTTATATTGGACAAAGTACAGTTTCCTGACATTTAAAGTAAGTGGGATGTTGGTGTGTGCCATTGAATAATAAGTTTAAATACAGTTTGCTGAACCAGCTTTTGGAGCAGCTTTTAAAACCTGTCATTGACCAGCAAGAATCAAATGTCAATTGTTACATTATTAACCCTTTCATCATGTAACACTGGGGCACAAAGAGTCATTCAAATTTTATCCTTTTATTCTTTCATCCTGCTCCTTTAAATCCTTGTTACATGATAAATGTTCACGCTCTAGTTTGCATAAAACAAAGCTCAGCTTCAATCTTTTAGCCAATTGCAACATCTGCCCTACAAGGTTTTTCCCTTTTATATACAGACTTCCCTGAAGATATAAATATGGTCTTCCTAATAAACCCATTTCAAATGTCTCCAGAGAAAGGAGCTTCCATAGAGAGATTAGGATGTTGCATTACAAGACTCATTAAAAATGTTTGATTTATCTTAGCATGAGAGACAGAGCTCATCATGACTTTGATGCAAACCTAGCACCAAAAAAAGTGTAAATAAAAGCAGAATACAGTTCCCAATCTTTCCATAGTACTAATGCCTTAAAACTAGAAATGCATGAGTTTCTCCTTAATATAATGAGGCACAGTTGTGAGCAATGTTCCCATGAGCCCAGGGAAGTGGGTGCACAGACAAGCCGCTCTGTCTGTCGGTATATCAAGGGGACATCCTGCCTTTTCAGCTGAGGTGATCCCTTACAAGACTTATCATGGAAGTAAGATATGTGAAAGTAAACTGTAAAAAGTACTAGGTCTTTTGATTTTTAAAAATAAATGTTTCCTTGATACAGCAGTCTGCTATAGTATGACAAGAGAAATGCTAGAAAACTCTTGAGAAGCTCAGTTAACCTGTATAAGACTTCTTACTACTTTCTAGTTTGGACTAATAATGTGTTAGTGGTTTGGGTGAAAACGTACTACCTGACTTAAATGAACCCTTGGCCACAAACTTCCTGATTGAGCCAAAGCATCATCAAAGCCTCTGTGACCTATTTGGTTGGCCAGTTACAGAGTGTGAATGGGAGGGAGACTGGTCACCTATGCACTTTCGGTATAGGAAACATGTTTTTGTAAGTGTGGACAAGAAGGTATTATAGAAATCAATATGAGTAAATGACATAACGGTCTGTTTGAGAAGAAGTGAAGTTTTGGGGCCAAGAGTCCCCTAAATTGCATACAATTTACAGCACCAAAAGCACTTATGCGAAGTTTATGTTTTTTCCTTTATGATTATACTTCTCTATATGCACTCTACATTCCTGTATTCATTCTGTGTGTGTATGAAATGTCATATTTTTAGAGAACTTGCTGATATAGAGTCTAAAGTTAGAAATATATCTCACAGAAAAGCAAGCTTTGATACCTAGCTAGAGATGCCATCCCTGATGTCATGCTCAGAAGGGGTAACTGGTGGTTGTGTGTTCATAGATCACAAAGCTGAAGCCGCACATATGAATCTCTTAACTCTTTTTGAGGTGTGGGGCTCAGAAGGCTTGATAAACTTTAACATAACACTTCTGTAATTTAGAACAGACCCAGATCTATTCTAAATTCAAGATGGCGACAGAGAAGGTAATACTCTCTAACAAATAGGGTCATTAAAATCATGGTCTATTTTATTTTTTTCTATATAGGTATATATAGTGTCTACATATATGTGTCATAGTTAAATACAGCTACTCTGTGATAGTGTTTGGCTGTATCATAGAGATGACAAAACTAAAAATTTTAAGAATGGCAGCAGCAAGCTGCAAGCACTAGCTCTAATTCCACCATGCCATTAAATACTGCTCTAAGTAAAATTTTAGAAGAGTTTTTCAGCCTATAAAGATTTCTCAGGAAAGGGACTATTGGAAATCTGAGCATGAAATTAATTTCATCAGACTCCTAGCTGTATAATATACTATCAATACAGTCACTAGATCAGGAGAATAGTAATGGAAAAGGGGTGCATTCACTTCCAGTTCATCGGTTTGCATCTGGTCAGAATGGTAACAGAACATTTTCCTTACAAGCTAGTGATTATTTGATAGTCTATGTGAAACAAGTTAGATTTCTCTATTCCTGCAGATCCATTTCATTCAGATCTTCAAATGCACTGAAGGGATTTGAACTCAGTGTCATTTTCCATAATTACTGTAATTTATTTTTAAAGGGACTAGGCCAATGACCCCTTAGATTAAATGTACTGATGCATAATAATAATACCAATGAAGCTTTTATGGTGTCCTGTATTTTGTTTTGGAAAACAGGCCACCTGTTATGCATCTTAATTTTAAGAACAAACTCTTCTTCAGTGTAAGGCATTAGTAGAGCTGAATGCTTTCTAGTGATGCAGGGAGACAGGCTAGGATATTGTTTGTTACACAATTGAGAACATTTTGGTTACAGCAGCTCAAATTGCTGAAACTGATCCTGATGGTAAGGATACTCGATTATCTAAATTTTATCTTACTGTTTGCTGAGAAGAAATGTCAAAAGGTTGAAGGAAATTTTGTTAAGCAATTCATGTTAAAAATATAACTGTGGAAGCATTTGTTGATACACTTAGCACTGTTTAAATAAATTAGAGCTAATTACATTTGAGGATGTATTTTATAAGTACCAGCAAAGCCTGATACTTAAAAGTAAGACGTCCATCTACTGTTGCCTTTCATTAGAGATTAGGCATCTAATTTCTAGCTCAAGATATCAGACACAATGAATGTCTAAAAAAATCATGACTGAATACGTGAGAACTTTTCAAACAATGTTGGTACAGATAAGGACTCAGCCATAGTCAGTTGGTGGTATCCATTTTTGTTTTGGTGCTTTCTGATAAGCAGAGCCACCCATCAAAGGTCAGTCCAAAGAAGCATAATGAAAATATGTACATTTCCCAGAGTAACAGTTTTCCTATATGCCAAGTTTTGACATGGTATTAGCATTCTTCCTACCAATAAATATCTCATGATGGGCTGGATAAAATATCTGTGAAAGTGTTGCCTTTTTTTTTTGCTACTGCAGTGTTTCTGTCTTTATGTTGTGAGAAAATGGTTCAGTAGAAGGTACAATTCCTCCCATTTGCTAACACTACTACAATGAAGCAACATACGGTGAACTCAGATACTTAGTATTTTTATATGAGTTTGTCACTGAGAGGAACCATCCATTGAAAGGAGACAATGAATTAAAATACTCCTTGTCAGAGACATGAAAAGATTATCTGATTACAGTGAGTTAGAAGTATAATGTGGGATTTCCACTTAGCTGTGAGAATCCAACTGAACTCATGAAATCTCTCTTGATCATCTTGCTTAAAGCATTATTTTCCAAGTTCATCAAAATATGGACATTGTTTTGGGTTTTAGCATGATTCAGACAAACATACATTTTATGGATGAAATACCTAATAGAAATTGTAAAACCTGAATAATGTGACTATAATAACTCTAATGTTTGTGGGTTTTTTTTTTAATTGGGTCTGGTTTTTTAGGTCCTGTATACATATCCAGGATAAAAAAATGCCTTTTTTTGTTTGTTTGTTTTTTGTTTGTTTGTTTGTTTTCCTGGATTCTTGCCAGAAAAAATCTGCCACATATACTAGCTATGGTGGATTCAGGAGTGCTGTCTTGATAATGCATCTCCATTCACTGAGGGACAAAAATCAAGCTTAAGGACAGAACCTAATTTGCAGATGCTGAATTTTAAAAAGAAAGCATTAAAATTCACCACATTGTGTTGTCTACAGTCCATCTTCCTTTTCAAAGGCAATCTAAAATTTGTTAAATTCTGTTTCCCCAGATAAATTCCTATTTGCCTTACTAATGTACACGTGCAGCACGCACGGTGTAGCAAGTCCTATGGCCCGGTGTTTTCGGCCGGTCCTTGTGGAGCCGCACACATCCATCACCGGCCGGCCCCGCGGCTGTCGGGGCGCAGCCCCCGCTCTGCTGCCCGAGAGCGCCGCGGCCGGCGGGGGAGGATGCCGGGCCGGGCCGGGCAGGGCCAGGCAGCTCGCTCAGGGCTGCGGGGTTGCTGCGGCAACCGGGGCTTGTGTTGGTACACAGCGAGAGCAGCTGCCCCCGCGCCGGCCGCAGCCGCGGGGTTGGGAGCGGGGGGACGGCTCAGAAGGGTACGGCTGACACCCGGGAGATATGTCCTACTGAAAGGAACGGACCGCAGCCTCAAACAGTAGCAGCGCTCTGTCTCTGGATTCGTCTGTTTGTGCACCAGAAGGTTTGGGTTAGTAGCTCATCTGATTTCAAGGCAGAGGAATGCAACTAGTACTTACCCTTGTTCACTCCTCGGGCAGTATTGCAGGTTAGCAGCAGAATATAATAGGACATTTTGTCATTCTGTAAACGTCTTTGAGGACATTGTATCTTTAATTCAGCTCTTTTTACCATAGCATTCATATAATTTTAGACGAATAGTAAGAAAAAAAAACACTAATATTTGTTCCTAAAAGATGAATATTCATCTAATTTACATTGGTATAGGCCTTGGAGAGCTGTTCTTCAAGACTGAGTTGAAGGTGGTCATCACAGAACTGAGTGTCCTTTTGTAACATGTGAACCTGTATCAGTTGCCAGAACATGCTTTTAAGAAATGTGAATAGATAAACACAGATTAGGAGGAGCAAAAAAACTCAAAGTAGTTCTCAACCAACACTATCTTTTTCATGTAACAATTGTTATAAATAAACCAAAGCACTAGGGTTAGTGCAGCAGCCTAACCCTAAGAGGGCTCACAATCATACTCATTTTGCTGAATAACCAGACTGAAAATTTGTGGACTATTTACATGCACCATATTTGCATGTACAGTATTTGCACAGCTTTAACCAGTTTCCCTAGAGACATAACATCCATGTGACCCTCAGATATTTTCACCTTTTCTTCACGGTATGAAGCATCAAAAGAAAAAAAAAAAGAAAAAAAGAAAAAAAGAATGTTTGTTGATTTTGCTGAGTTTTAAGAGCTGGAGATAGCAGTGGAGCAGTGGGAAACTCTGAGGACATGACATCAAAAGAAATACAGATTATGAATGTTTCTTTAAATAAAATCCTTTCAAATCCATGGTAACTTAAGAGTAAATGAAAAGCACAACTAATAACTTTTGGGATTCTTATAATTTTCAAAAACAAAAGTACTAAGCCAAGATAAAATTACATTAAATGTTCTCTATTACAATTTCATTACAATTATTTATGGTAGAGGATAGTGTACCACTCTACTGAAGTGACACTGTTCCAGCTATAAAAGCGCTTGAGATCGCACAAATGTGAAGGTAACAGTGCAGTGAAAGATGATAATTTAGCCAAGGTTTCACTTTAAAATCCCACCTTTTATGAGTAACACATTGACTCGGAGAGTCTACTCACAAATGAGATCATTTGAGCCTTAAATTCTAGCCAGCTGAGACTAGCTGAGGTACATGCTTAAAATGCACTGAGGATCTCACACTGAACTCTGTCTCAAAAAGGGGAATTGAGACTGTGAACATCAGAACTAGTAAGCTGCCAGAGGAAGAGTTACCACTTCGATGTCTCTGGCTTCTGTCTTGCTCTCAGTTCTTTGGTGATGATTCCTGTCACTTCAAGATTACTGTTTTCCCCGAACCTGGCTGAGTGACCAACCTCTTGTATGCAATAAGGCATGTTTGGTTTCAGTAGTGCAAGATTTATATCTATTTACACTCACAAAATGAAAGTAAAATATAATATGTTTTTAAAATAAAATTGTTCACAATAGTCTGATTATACTCATTCTACTTGTTTTATCAAAATGCTTTTACCATGTTTGTGATTTACCTCCTACAGTGATCTTCTAAAGATATAAGATGAATGCATACCTGATGTCAACGTATTTGAAGATGATATTGTCACAAATTTTTGTTTGTTAAAAAATCTTAAAGTATAACTACTATATAGCCAGGGTTTTGTGACACTAGTGGTGCTTCATTTGTGAGATCGTAAAACCTAGGCTACTAATCCAGGAAGAAAGTGGATGGAGTCAAAAGGCTTGTAATTTATTTAAATTAGAATTTGTCCTAAGAGAGAATTCTTTTCCTATAAACATTTAGAGTGAAATGGTGATGATTTTTTAGTAATATCACAATCATTGCTAATGAAGAAAACAGTGAACAGGCAATCAGAAGAGAGATTTGAAGACAATAGGCTATATTTTCTTAATTGATATTCTATGGGATTTAAATTATTTTCCTTTACTACTCCGTTTATTTTAATTATTACTATACTTGGCTTCATTTTTTAGAAATTCATCTCTAAAATCTGTTGACTCTGTCCTTAATGGTGAAAGTCAGCTAGGAAAAAAGCAAAAAAAGATAATTTAATTTAAACCCAGAGAAAATGTATTCTGCATAAGAAGTTCACCAATTCTTTAGCAGCTCACTTAATTTTTCAGCAAGAAATGCTGGGAATTCTCAGGAACAATCTACTGGCCCTATCCTAACAAAGAGAGATTAGTCCAGGACATAGATTACAATTAGGTTTCACATTAATATTACTTCATTACTTTTTAGCAAAGGTATCACAGAACAGCTACTTCTATGATCTGCAATATTCTAAATTATTAAAACCCAACAACAACTACTGTAGTAAATGAACTAAGTTCACAACATCCTCCATTATTCTTTGGTTTTAATCACAGAGATGAAACTCATTACCCTGTGAAGGGAAACACAAAGCTAGCTTCAGTGGTGTGCAACTGAAATGGAACTTAATCAGTACATTAGTGGTGGTTTCTTTGGGCCATCAACCTCTACAGCAAAGCGAACTTGAAATAATTTGATAGTTCATGGTATTCTGTAATTTCTGCAGAGGAGTGGGGAGCAGGGTGGGGCAGATTATCTGAGTCAGTTCTAGTGCAAAAAGCTAAATTCTTGCACTAAAAACTGTAGTTGGTGTGTGCTTTACACTGGCCAGAAGCCCCTTTAATGAAATATGCACTCTGGTGTTCTGCTTTGTTTTTAAACCCCATTCCCTGTATTAATTATTAATTAGAGGTACTGAAGTGGATACAGTTATATTTAGATCACAGCTGCCAGTAACCAAATTTCAAGTGGTTGTCTGGTTTCATATTTTTGTAGGATAAAATGTTGCACTCAGGGAGGTCAAAAAAAAAAAAATAGGGGAGAAAAAAACCCCAAACCCACATAAAAGATAAAAGTAGTTCCCATACTGAAATATTAAAGCAGAAAACCGGTACAGTGAGTGTCTGCAGAAAACATCAGGCAAAGCTCTTCACTTCTGGGAGAGAAATGATGGGAAGAACAGGGAGTCACAGGGAGTCATCAACCCTCTTATAGGAAAAGGAGAAATGAGATAAAAACCCCAAACTTCCCACTGTTCTGAGGAAAAGAAGCATCGTAATGAGTAAGCATAGCAAAGGGATTCCCTCCCTGCTCAGAGAGAAGACAGAAGGGGAAGGGAATTCCCTCTCTCCATTGGGAAAGAACAGAAGGGAAGGGAATTCCCTTTGTTGCATTTATACTTTGAGCTCTAATTAATCTTGAATGTTTTGCACTTCTGTTAACATCAAAGCAATTTTGCACATGAGGCAAAACTTGTTTTCCTTGAGCAGCAGCAAGTCAGTCTTGAAATTCTTATGGAATGTATGGATTTATGTCATTACTGTCATGTGGCCAGATGCAGTCTATTACTTGTAAATACAATCTACAAGGGGTCTTGGTTGCTTTAGCCTCGAGCTTGGAGACATTTCTGTTACAGCTTAAGATTTGTTTTTCTATGATTTAATTGTCACTTCAGTGAAAGGGCAAGCAGCAGAGGTGCCAGTAGAGCAGCAAAAAGCGCCAGGAGCAACATATGGGACTGAAATTCCTTATAAAGCAAGGATCCCATGAACACAGTTGCCTGCAGGGGGAAGGTTGCATAAACAAATATTTAACAAGGAAAAACAGTGAGGTCTTTGCAGAAATCATACAAATATCCAAAAATAGATAATGAGGACATATAAGGCATACGATTTCCCTGGCATGCTGCAGCCCATGCGCACATATAGTGTGTTGGGTTATGCCTTTGTTGTAAAGGCATTTTGAGCTTTGCAGTTCTAGTGTAGAATAAAGAGGGGAGAGTGCTGGGTTCTATGACCTTCTAGAAATCCACTTGGTATCTGCACTGATAAGCAAGGTTAGTTCTGACTAATTTTCTGAATAGTTTGATGATTGGAAAAAGTGACAACAGATGAGATGCCATTGTGATCATATCACCAGGGAAAGGTTGCAATGTTCAAAGACTGTTTTATACATATTTTATTGGTTAAAAGGTTGAATTTCTTATCCTGAAGGAACATCAGGACTTGTTATTTCTCTTGTCTTTATCTCCTTACTTTATATGCTAAGGTAATGTTAATTAATGCCTTGATGGAAAAATCAGCTGGTGTATCACCATAGATAGAAAAGCAAACTTGCACTGGCAATTTCTCAAGTTTCTGCCCAATTTTGACTTTAAATGTATGGATGCCACAGTCACTAATTAATTTTGGACTTGATACAGTGAACTGAGGACCCAACCAATTTCATGTGTACATAATTTACTGTATAATTCCCAGAGGATTCGGGTGCTGTCTCCACCCACAATGGACAATAACTTATATAACACTTAGCATAGGCAGAACAGTTTGTTTTACTCAGCTGACTGTAACTCAGTTGGTGGTCCTAACAATCCTTTAAAAAGGACAGAAGGGGATGGAGATGTTCGCTTGAAAAAACAAACTTCTAGTGTATGTAGATGTGAGTAGTGTATGTGGTTTGACTTATTTTAATTTGCATTGCCTGTGTTTGAAGCAGTGTGGGGAAACCACTTGTTCACATTGCCTTTCTTCAAAGTGAAGACTTCAGATAAGAATGCCCAAATATATTACCCTTTGATAATCTGTCAAAACTCTTTTTCTTTTTTTTTTTTTTTTTTCTGATTCTGCCTGCAGAGCAACCTCTGTCTGAAAAGCTGTTCCCAGGGTAAATAAGGAAATGCATGAAAAAAATCTGGAGGAGTTACCAAGTCTGATATTATCTTTTGTGTCACTGTTTTAAGGCACTCAAGTTGCAGAGAATACTTCAAAACAATATTGAAACATTCTTTTTCTCCCCCTGACATATTCCAGAAACAGATGTGTTTGGGTTTTTTACTTGAAAATTTGCTGGCTTTTATACCTGATCGTAGTTGCACAGTATGACAAGATCACTGAAAGAACTCTCTTGTTTTTGTACTTTATCATGCATAAAATTAAATACATAAAAGAAGAAAGAGCTTTCTAGAGTTTCATTAAACATTTATAAGTGCTGCAGCAAGCCTCTGAATTAAATTTATTTTTACACATGGAAGTATATTTCACTGCAGTATTTGTAAAATAAACTAGTAGCCCATTGAAGAGATCATATCTTATATATTTTAAACAATATTCCTCCTACTCTCCTAATTTCCACTTGGCTCAAAACAAATGTACTGAAAATTGAGCTAAAATAATGAAATGGCTGACATCGTTACTGCAGGTTCAGGAAAGAATAGATGGGTGAGGGAAAGGAAAAAACAACCTCTGTGACCAAAAATAACATGGACTAATGCTGAAGCTGGGGCTAAGTGTAAAAACTTTTCTAAATGTCTCCCAAATGACCCTTACTAGGTAGTTTAACCACTTATACGATCAGCCAAGAATTTAAGTTTTGCAACTGAGGCAGCATAATATTGAGGCCATGGGAGGAATACCTATGGTCCTGCTAAAAGAAAATGGGCGACAGACAAAAAGAAGTAATGTGGAAGCAGCCAACATATAGGAGTACTTGTAGGAAGAGCAACACATTCTCAAAGTATGATTGCAACTTTGACAGCAGAACAATGACAAGCAGTGTACCAGAGGACTAACTCTTTTGCCACATCATTTATGGAAAGTCCCTTGCCGTGAAATAGTTGGGATCTGAAAGGTGAAGTATCTACACATAGATACTGAAAAGCTGTTTGCAAGGAAAGAATATGGCACAACAGCCTGGAACCAATCTTCTCACACCCACCCTCAAGTTGCTATTTACAAGCAATTCACCCACTACAATATGGTTATTTGAATGTAACAGAGGACATGGGAAATGTGTATTTTGCTAGAGAAAAGTGACATTGCCAGGCTGCTTTAAAAATCTGTTAGTAGTACAGAAAGCAGGTCAGAACAGCCCTCTGAACTGAATGAAAATAGTCTAAACTCTCTGAAGGATCCAGCCTGCTGACCCTATAGCGTTCTAATAAGTCTTAATAACCACTGTTGCTGGCAGAGGTCAAATCTTTCATTAACACTGTGGTATCTCAGTTTACTATATCATATACCAAATTTTTGGAAAGTTGGACTGATGCAAGGCTGCTGTTACTCAGGTGGCATATGACTGAATTAACCAGTGTTAAACTATATATTATGAAAAGGGCAAACTACTTCATGGAGCAATACAGAAAAGGGTGGGGGGAAACTCTGCAGGTGCAGTATGTGATTATCAAAATTCATCAGCTGTTATTGAGAAAATGCATTCAGTTAACCTACTGTCCACTAAAAAAAAGCTTTGGAAATAAAGTTAGAATTTGAATTTTTGAATTTCATTGTGTTTAGATTGCCACAAATTTGTGGCTTACCTCCCAAAGTCTCTGTCATGAGCTTATTATTATTGGTGTTGGTGTTGAAAAAGAAAATTGTCACTCCTGTTTATTAAAAATGTTCTCAGTGACTCTGTCAAAGACCACAGGCTATTATGCCTGTTGTTTCATGTAAAATTCTTTATCCGTTTTTCAGTCATTTATTAAAAGTCTATAATCAAGAGAAGACAGAGGAAAAAAGAGAGAATCAGTTTTTGAAAGCACATAAATTTAAGAAAAGTTCTTGACTTCATGTTGCTAGAAAGACAAGTTTCACATACGCAGAGCTGCTGCTGGATCATCAGGGAACATCATTAACATTTGGGCAAAGGAGAAGACTTTTGGAGAGAAGACAAGATAAAATACAAGTTAGCAGATTCTTGAACAACAGGAATTAAGTTTAGCAGATGTCCTACAGTTACTACTCTTTATGCTTCTGGGTGGCATTACAGAGAGTTTGTCCTGAGGCCCTATCCATGTGAGTTCAAATGTGCTAAAAGCTGCCAGACTTTTCCTTCCAGTTCTGTGTATGTAACTTCACCATAACAGAGGGCGGATGAGCCAAATAATGTACTAGTGTGCCACAGTCCTGCAATTCTTGCTTCGTTCTTTGATTTTATGAGTCAGCATCCCAAAATGTCATGAAAATACAAACGTGCTTTATTTCTAATTTCTTCTCAGCTGATCCTTGTGCTTGGCTATGCCCAACCTTAAGCAAAAGTTGAGAAAAGCATTCCTGTAATACAGAAACCATGTTCCTTGACATAGACAGAAATGGCTTAATAAGACTCATTCAGATACCTCTTAAATATCCAGGCACAAAAATACTGGCAACATTGCCATATTATGAAACGTATAATTAGGTAGTAATCTGCTTTCTTTTTATATAATTTTTTATGTGGCACGGAAGCAGTAATCCTCTGGCTGTGAGAGAGTATCTGGTGTCTGTTGTGCTTGATGTTGCATAATGTGGGACAGAAAATATGAAAGATCAGAGATATGGCCAAGGTTAAGGTAAGTGAGAATGTTTCAGAGCCTGGGCCTCAAAAAGAGAATGAAAATGAGTTGGTGTATCTAAGTTTGCAAATGAGAAAAACATAGTTAAAACTACATCTCATGTACAAATTGGCTGAATAAATAAATTTTCTGACTTAACTAAGTAACTACTGTTTGAGAGTCAAATGAATAATTTTTTAAATTTTTTTTTTCTTTTTTAAAGAATATTGTCCTTATTACCCAACTCAAATATTTTCAGTCTCTTCCAAATGGATTAGTGAAGACTGCCAGGAAGAAACAGAAATTTTCAATCAAGTCTAACAGGGAAGGTTCACCTTCTTTATTCTGTCCACTTCAAGCAGGTTCATGGTAACTAATAAAAACAATAATGATTAAAAAAATTCTAAAGGGACAGGTTTTGATAGAAAGTTTCATACTGCAGTGCATGACAACATTAGAGGCAATGGTACATTTTATAGTTACAGAAATGTCTTTTAAATGTACCTGGGAATGCTTTTCAAAGAAATTAGATACACTGAAACAAACAAAAAAATATCCAACAGCAAATTATAGTTTAAAAAGTAGAAGTGCTCTGAATCATGAATCTGTTGATGCCAAGAGGAAAAATCCATGTACGTCAACACAGTTTTTAGCCAAAGACTTAAGGAAAAAAAAATAATTATATTCCCTTCATATTAGTGCTATTGCTAATGATGGTAACACAGATGAGAAGTTATGTGGCAATATCCTTATGAGATGGCAGAGAACCCTCCAAACATAATTATTATGATAAATCACTCCTTTGGTAACATCAAATTTCTACCGCACCACTTTTCCAGACCATATGCTTTATTCCAGATTAGTTCTGATTATTTATTTTGGGCTTTGGTTTTGGTGTTGCTGGGTTTTGTTGGGTTGTTTTTCTGTTTGTTTGCTTGTTTATTCTTTTTTTCTTTTCCAGATATCTAACATTTTGACTAAGTTCTAGGAAAAAAATCTCAATGTCATAAGTAACTTCTGGATGGAGGTGATCTGGCAGTACAGTAAGCAAGGTGAGGCAAAAAGTGACTAAGCAAATACTTGCTCTTTTATCTTGTGTTTGCCCTGCTGTTCACAGCTGAGTGCCTCTACCCCACTTTACCATGTCATTATAATTCACTATCTGCTGTCTTTAACTTGTTCCATTCTACGCATCAGTAACAGCAAGTGATACCAGGTCTGTCTGGGACTTCAGTTATACTCAGTTGTTTTGCTGCAATTTGTTTTACTAATGGATCTCCTTCCTGCTAAATTTGTCAATGGCTTTAAATGTGAAAGTGCCATAGATACTGTGCTTCACAAAGGCTTTTATTGTGATTTGCGCTTGCTAGCCAGTAATCCATGCATTCCCTGTAGCAGACCCTCACCAGTGCCTTCCTATCTGTTTTTGGGTTTTGTTCTCAGATAGGCTCTGCTTCATATCTTAGTTTCCTCATGGTATTTATTTTAGTTTTGGTACTTAAAGTAATTTAAAATTAACAAATTAAACAAAAACAAATTGAGAAAAAAATAATCAAATCTGAAGTCAAAACATAGTAGAAAACTGTATCCTGCTTGCACATTCCCATTAAAGTCAAGGACACTGCACAAGCAAAAGACAGTTCAGAACAGACTTTCATGCATAACTACTGCAATTGTGCAAGGGGATTTACAACTCTTTTAGCTGCTCAGTTTGAGGGCACATGACACTTGCTTCAGTGGGAGATATCTGGTTCATTAAACTTAACAATTAGACTCAAGAAAATCTATACATTGGATTAGTTAAATCATCTTTTGCAGATACAGAAATGCTCATTAATTAGTAGCAGGAATAATTTGAGCTTTGCTGCAATATCAATCGGGATTAAATGTGTTATATAATTTATTCATTAGGCAACACAATTATGCTGCAGTTAAAAAAAAAAAGACATTTTTCTGTAACAGAGCAACATAAAGTGTACAGCTATGTTTTTTTAGAACAGCACAAGAAATTATTACAGATGATATAACTAGAAACTTACACCATTAAAAGGCAAGGTGTGTTATGGCTTTTTTTTTTTTCCCCCACAGTTTCTCTGGATTGAAACTGTCTTTAATATCTGAATTGCTCCATCAACATGTTTCTTTTCTGCCATGTTTTTACATGCTAAAAGATTACTATAGCAATTTATTTTCATTGCACTCCAAATCCTTCACTGCAAATTAAACCAAGATTCTTTTAAAAATCAGAATACAGGAAAAGTATTTCAGCAGTGCACTATACTGCAAACTTACACAAAGATACAAGTAATAACTAATCTAGTTCAAAATTAACTGGCAACATCAGCAAAGTAAAGCAGCTTGGATACTGTGAGAGGGTCAGTTACATTTTGATTTTCAGCTCTCTAATAAGCAACAGCAAATAGGGCAGTTCTGAAGCAAAGCATTTCTTGTATTTTAATAATCTCAAAGTTAAAAGCAAGGAAGAAATATGCCAGTCCCAGTTGTGGAAAACCCTCTCCTGGCCTGTCTTTCAGGCTTGTAAATACCAATCCAAGTTAATATGTACTTGTATGCAGGTTTTAGCCCAAGTTCTACTCCAGCTAAACTGGTGAACTCATCTGGAATAATTTTAATGAAGTTTCTTCAAAGGTACATTAAAATCAGAGAAATGCTCACTGGAAAAGGCTTACATTTGGATACCTTAAAATTTGGGATTACATTGCAAAAGAATATTTTAAAATACATTCTGTCATTTGCAATAAAGTAATCAGAACTTTGCAGGTTTTGATTGGAACTGCTGGAAAGTGCTTTTGAGCTCTTGCCTAAGAGCTTGAAAAGCATTAAAAGTTTTATTCTCTGTTCATCCTGTCACAGTAAAAGGCATAAGTGACTTGAATCTGTGTTGTACGAGAGTAATCCTTTAATTAGGCCTCAGTTGTGTGTGTTTCCTCACCTAACAAAGTCTATTATGAAACAGTTTATGCAGGGAATTTAAAAAGTGAATAGATTTGTTCAAGACAAGTAATTTTAATCACAGTTGTAGTAAGAATGAGTAAGGAACCAAACTTCTCCATGGATGTAGATATGCTGTTTGCTATTCCTCTGATCTTCCTGACGGCCCGCTGGCATAACATCCTGAATGCTTTGCATTTACAATCCTCACATCTAAAGATCCACTTCAAAATTATTGGTAAGGATTAGCAAGAAAACAAAGACAGTTAAGTCAGGAGTTGAACTCTGTGGTTTTTTGCATGTGTATAAATGTGTTACATCTACAGACTTTTCAAGCACTGCTTTCTGTTATATCAGGACTATATAAGAGCCTGCTCTGACTCCCAGAGCTTCCAGAAACCTGGTATCCAGCTGTGCAAACTCTTTCCACCTCCCCATTTTGGCCCGCACTTTCTACATGCATAATACAAGATGCTTATACGGAATCAGGCCAGCTGTGTTGTCCTAAGGGTTTCTGTCAATTATGACAGCATTAAAAATGGCCTTGTAATTTTCCTTTTTTTGCCAGGCACATTGGAGGAAAGGGCTACTGTATTCAGTTTTGTTGCACACAGACCTTCAAAAGCAGAAATAGTACCAGGCTGTTTGTTTTAGTGTTATAATATACATAAATATATATAATTACAAACAAATGTTTCTAAGGATCATGGTAAGAAGCTTTTAAATTAAATACGTGAAAATTATTATTTAAAACAAAATAAATAGTAAATGAAACAAAACCAGAAACCATTTATGACTTTGGATTGATTTAGGGAAATTTTCACTCAAAGAGAGGGGATGTGAATTTTAAGTTTAGTACATTTTCTTGAGACAGCTCCATGAAGTGCAATTTCATGTTATCATATAACCACCTGAGCAGTTAACACTTCACTGGTATCCAGAGGTAGAGATGTTTCTCTCTTACTAATGCTATGCATATCAGGGAGCTTTTGTCTGCAGCTTCTGCTTCTGTGGCAGCTTTCAAAAAGGAGTGATGATGAGAGTTGCCAACGCTAGCTTTTGTGAGAAACAGCACCAGTTAGTGCTGCTCCTTCACAGGGTATTCTGGGACCTTTATGTTCTAACATCATGGTGAAATAATCCTCTATGATATCTGTAGCCTTAATCAACTTTGCTTTCTGCATTTGTTTCTCTTGTTTTTATTTGGATGCTCGTTTGTAAAGCCAAATTAGCAGTCATAAAAATATGTAGAATTCAAACCAGTCATCTTTACTACAAATGGAGTGTTTTAGCCACATGCTCCAACTGAAGTCCTAGGATAACAAGTTAGGCCATTCACATGAATATTTAGCTTTTGAAGGAGGGCTGCTACATTTTAAAAGAAGTATTAAATATTAGTAATGCAATTTCAATAATATGATTAGTATCTCTTAAGCTTAATGGGTCTAGTCCTATTTCTGCAAGTGATGTAAAAACAGAATAAATGAGAACGTGGTACACTGTAATTTAGTCTCTATCTTGTTGCCACAATACAAGAACTATTTCTAAGAGAAATAAAAATACTTAATGCAGTATATTTTAGTCTTTAAATTGTCTTTATGTACTATTTACGCCCTTGATTATTTTCATATTGTATGATTGTCCGTGTAAAATTCCAGTTATTGGTATCACATTCCTATTACCTGTGCTACAACAGTAGGTATTTTGCTGCATAATTCAAAGTAGAGAACCTTTATGGCTAAGCTCACAGTGGGTTTCTAAGCTGGCTGGGAATACATGAGTTCAAGTCCCACACCAAGACTTGGACGGAAACCCAGAAGTGATACCGCAATGCAGCATTAGAGATAATACTGCATTTGATGTTCATTCTTCAGGATAAAATGTTAAGCTTATGTTTGCTTCATTAACCTTGAGCAGTGGTTCTGTGGAAGTGGTTCAAAATGATGCTTTTAAAAAAGAACACACAATAACCCTATTTCCTGGTCAGCTGTCATTTCTCCTCCTACTCAATATTTAAAAATTCTCTTACAAGCTGTTAGTGAGCACAGAGTAGTTGTTCTTTTACACATCCTATAGGTATGGCCCTATTTTGGGAAGTACTTAGAGGGGAGGATAAATGTATCAGGTCACATCCTGGTTTTGCTCTCCTAGTACTCTCTCTGGGCTGTAGAATTTTTAAGATAAACTGTGCTCTGAAGCGGCTATTACAAGAATTCTGGTGATCCAGGGCACTGCAGTAAAAGTCCTACCATCTTTGAAATTGGTACCACACGGAACACTGGGGCGATAAATAGGCAAGCTTGTATTACCATCCACCAACCCTTTGCGTAAGGATACAAAGGATAGAGACTCTTGAATTTTCCGTCTACTCATTTTACATGAGTGGAATACTGGAAAAGCAATTAACATGTATATAGGTAACTAGTTAGATTTCACCCTTATCCCTAAAGTATCTGAATCCTTCATCCAGACCTTGTTCTTAATCTGCTGTCTGTTCAACTTCCACTACCTGCTTGTTTGCCTAAGTATGACATGAAATATTTTTATTCAATGAAATAATTTAAGGCATAACAGATAGGTCATCTCTAAGGAAATTTATGTTTGGAACTTCAATTTATCTTGTTTTATTTGTTAATGAAAAATCATGTCTGAAATTTCATAATAAAAAGGATATATGCAAACATTGGTTATTTGATATTTTCCAAAATATGACTGTTCTTGTAAGTTCTGATGAAAAACTTCCCTATAGGAGTATGTGCTCAGCCTTTGCTTTCTGTATAGAACATGGAAACAAGTACCGGAGCTTATCATGACTTAACTGTTGGTCTTGACATGATCTGTTTCTGCTGCTCATTGATGTCTTCAGTATGTATTAAAAAGTCAGAGATTTTCCCTAGATGCGTCTTCCCTGATAGACTAATTTATACTGTGTTTGAGAGCATAGAGTTAAGGGGCAGTGGCAGAAACACTGCTTTAAGCAATAAAGACTAATTTTACAATGGGAATGGTAATCCAGTTTCCCACAAAACTATCAAGTACCTAGTGTTAGCCTGTGTGGCTCTACAATTAGGAAAATCTTGGTGTTTCTGGCTGGGATTAAAATGAAAGGCAACTAAACATATGACAAGAGAGAACTAAACAGGGAGAGGGAACTAGAAAATCTAGTTGGAAATTGGTCCCCTGTTTGCAGCACTAACAATACTTTTAGAAATATTAAAGTGCCTTCACTTAGATAAACAGATGTTTAAAAATACATCCTAGACACTGAGAAATTATAAAGCCACAATGGTGTCTCTGGCAAAGCAACACAGACATGTAAGTTTTCTAAAATTATCCAACAGTAGTTAATAATAATTAAACCACAAAATAATGACAGGTAGGTAAATCATAGGGTTTTTGTCTGCCCACTTTATAAATGTGTGTCTTAAATGAAAACTCCATATATTATTTTCTTGTTTTCTATGTAATAAGAAGGATACTACAGGATCTTACAGTAAATACATCAGAGACCTATTTTATAAGTATTTTTAATTTTCCCTGTAAAATGCATTTAAAATCATATGACAATATTACACTATTGGTAAAAAGAGGCAAAAAATACAAATTCTATCTCTCCTTTAATTCTACATCAGTTGTTATAATTACTGAGTTGCAGAGAATCTGGGGTTAAACATTTTAGAAGTTCAAAAGCTTTTTTTACCTGTTTGCTACACACAACAAATGCTTGAGTTGCTTTAGATGGAACATTTCAAGAATATGAAATAGATCTAAGAGAGAACTCAGTTTCAACATTTCAGATTTCAAAACTGCTATAAGTTTGAAACTTGAGACTTTTTAATATTTTGTTAAAGAAACTGCCCAATTTTTTTTTAATTATAGGATGTTTGGGATCACTGTTTGAGTTATTATTTATCCTCCTCTTTGCACATTTGATAAAGCCTTATTAATTGTTGATACTAATGAGACATACAATAGAATTAGTCACAATTTTTCATTAAAATTATTGAAATTAAAGTAATATTTTACTAATACATTTGTCTGCCTTTCTCCATTGTTTGCTTGATTGTTTTATCCTGCCCAGAAGAACAAACATTTTTAAGTGACAACTGATCTTGGGTCTCTTTCACCCAAAGTTTTTAAAATTTTAGTCATATTCAATTCTTGCTTTGGCAGTCTGAAGCCAAACTTTTTGGCTTGGCAGATACCACAACCCTGTCTGTGTGCTGAAATAATGCTTCCCTTCTCCTGAACTTACATTTTGGCTCCCCTGTTTTCTTCTGGCTTTTTGGCTGCCTTCAGAGATGTTTCCACTGAGGGCCATTCTTTGCTCTCTGTGTTTTTGTGGCAGCTCAGTGGGAGGTGGGTCCTGACTTTATATGCAGACAGTTAAAATCCTGTGGATTTTATTGCAATTCCATTGCAGGGCATGTGCCTCCCTACAGCTCTCTTTGCAGAACATGCCTTAGTCACCCTATGGAATTATGTACCTCAATTAGGTAATACCTGCATTTGAACGAAGTTTCTAAATAATATATGGCAAATTAAACCATATCACTGTTAACAAACAGGCAGAGATGAGACCTTTAACTGGCAATAGTCAAAACTTATTTTAACAAGCATTTGTTTATGATGGTGACTTTAAAAATAGCTGTTTTGCAGTTGGGAGCAATCCAAAGGAAGAGATGCTCTTCAGTTTACATCATATGGACATCTTTATTACCTTGATGAATCAAAGGGATGATAGGAAAATACTGCTAAAGAAATAAACCAGTCTTTCAGTAAGAAAGACCTTCCCCAACAAAATACCCCTCAGATGAGTATGGTGAGAAGGGTTGGAAGATCTTTTGGAGTTTTTCCATGGATTCATTCTCAGATTGTGCTGACAGGAGTAGTGAAACAAGACTGCTTCTGCTTTTAGAAGCCATGTGAGGCTCTGACCAAACTCTAGTTTCAGAGGACCCAAGGCTTAACACTGGGTTTGAGACTCTTGAAATCTCCAAGTTTTAGGCCCAGGCTGCTGCAAGTTTCTCTTTTCATTGTGACACACTGGAACTCATATTTTCTAAATGGTGAGTGCTTAGGAATTAAGCACTGCCAGCTGCATTCAAAACTCAGATGTAGCCCTTCACATTCACATATACATGCATGAATCTATGCTGGGAATTTGAGTCATATTAGCACCTGTGTGCTGTGCACACAGCTGCACAGCCAGGGGCACCACTCAGAGTAGTTCAGACTGATTCACAAAAACCAGCTGTGAAATTTACAGCTAATTCCCAAACCAGCTGTTAGCGTGTCCTCCAACACACCTTGCTTTAGCCTCTCCTGGAAGCCCCATTCCTCTACCAAAGGTGATGAATGGTGCCTGCTTGTGACTAAAATGATGAAGCACAAAAGAGAAGATCAAGAATTGTCCTCTGAACTGATTTTTTAGTCGTTACTCACTAACCTGCCTTTCGTTCTTGGCCCTAGAAATCCTCAGACCTTGTTTAGTGATTACTTCTTATGACTGGGAGAAGATGTTTGTGCAGAGACCCTTCTGCACAGCTCCCTGGCTTCCTGTAGAAGCTTTTTTTATTGTTATGTGATCTTTTAGTGCAGAAAGAGATGCCAGAGCATTCAACAAAAACTGTACATACCTGACAATCCAGTACAGTGTAGTTAAAAACTAAGTAAATAAGAGGCCGGACTCAAATTACAGTATTTCTACACTGTACATGTCATAAATCAGAACTTCAGAAGTTTCTAATTAGGTAGCATCAAAAAGTCCTGGATAATTTCTTTCCAGTGATTTTATCACTTTTTTTCCACCCAATTAATTACTTTAGAAATTAGATTAAATACAGTGAAGCAAAAGCACACCAAGAAAACTTAGCACTCGAATGATCTTCATACAGTATTATATATATCTTTACTGTGCTACAGAAAAAATTAATCAGATATTTTTCTGTTCTATAAATAGTCATGCTTTTATCAAGGTTCAAGAGAAAGAAAAACAGTTTAAACCACTTCCAAGACAGTGTCTTAACTTTCATTCCTTTGCTCTGCCTAGTGTTTGCTTGTTTCAGTGAAGGTAGGTGAGGGAAAGGGATGTTAGCTCACCTTCCTACTCTTGCAAGCCTACATAAAAGACAAATACAACTCCAGTCTCAGATACGAGATTTGTAACAATTCCCTCATAATCAGTCTGTTAATTTTTCTGTATGGTCTGTGTTCCCTGCTCTCTTCCCATCTGGTGGATACATGCCATTTAAGATTTGTTTGTGTGGCTCTTTCGCATGTTTTCTGCTTGCTTTGTGCTATTTTAAAGTAGGTTTTAGGCCCTCCATGTTTGGAATATCATTGTATTGAAGTTGTTGTTTATTTGCAACACCAACCCTGAAGGTTTAAGTTTGAGGATGTTAGTTATTTGAATTTCCAACTGCCCTCAGATCTAAATTTCTAAAGGTAGAGTAAAAATGTCCAAACCAGTCTTCAGCTTTTGAATTCAGATATTTAAAATTGGGGTACAGTGAAATCCAGCTTTTGCAAAATGGATTCAGTTGAAACACAACACGAAAAGTTAGAAGGGTAGAGCTTGAAAAATATTGATTCTGTTGTTGTTATGCCACAGTTCAGCCAAGGACCAAAATATTTTGTGCAGTCTTGAACAGTCATTTATGCACCTGCTTTCTTTATGTGCTTATATATTTCCTACAGCACCTAGATTTGCTTTCTTTCCTTTTGGAGTGGCCTGTGTAATATGCAGCTTTTCCAGAGGCTCCTCACTCTTGAAATCTGAACGGGGTTCCAATTCAAGTAGTACATCAAGCTTTCTGTTTGACTTTTTCACTTTAATGCAGAGCCAAGCCAATTTCATATGTAATATTGACTATAGCTTTGATAAACAGTGTTAGGCATCCAAGTAAATAATTATGAGTGGTCACAACCACCATAGCAAATGTATCTGAAGTTATTTACTATATTTCCTATAAACTGTATTAAAGCCAAAAATCAACATTGGTACCAAATGCAATGAAGACTCACTGCTTGATTTTGCTGGTTGCTCTGAAGAAAAAAATGTGGAATAGTAGTGAATTTGTAATTTGTCCCTTCTGTGTTTCACCATGTATCTATGATATTTATTTTAAAGGGAATAAGCATAAGTAGCAGCATTGAAAAAGACCTGTATAGGGCATTTAATTCTGTATTATTGTTTGAAGATACTGGTGAATGCAGTATATTATTGCTGAGTTTTACAATTGTAGAAGATAGATCCTCTACGATATAATAAGACAAACATCAGTGAATTATTCAGCAAACCAGAGTTATCAGTCTCCTAAAATTGTAGCTCAGGCTAGATTTTCAGGAAGGGTCAGTTCTTATTTAGGCACAGAAGGCAGGCCATTATTTGCATGCCCAAGAAACAACCATATTCAAAATCCTCACAAACAGCTAATTCAATAAACTTTTCCTGATAATCTGTCCATGCATTGCAATGCCTGCCCTAAAGGAAAGATGAAAATATCTCAAAATTTGAAAAAAAAAATTACAGGCTTAAAACTGTGGGCACTTTTCTAAAGATAGACAGTATACTTCTTGCTACCTACCAAACCACAGAACTGAGTCAAGAGCTACTTGCCAGGTGTGCTCATCTAATTCATGTACAGCATGTGACCACACCAGATGTTTCAATTCAGTTGAAAGATGATTTTAACAGAAGAAAAATATAACTCTGTGTATTCTTAAGAATGCACGTTTCCCTTCCTCTCCCCACTGAAAGTTGTAGTAATATTAAAGAAGAAGTGAGCTTTATGCACGGGGCTAACTAGAAACTTCTACAACAGGCTTTTGCCTGCTTTTCTTTCAGTTGCTTAAACTTCTCAATGATTCTAAGATTGTGACCCTGAGATTCTAAAATTTCTCAAAATAGATTTTATTTGACCACCACTGACTGAAAGCTGATACACTTGGTACAATTAAAACAGATTTTAACTGGATTCAATGCTAGTAAAATTTCCCTGTGTACACTGCTGTTGCATAAGAACATTGCCAGTTTGCTCAAAGTATTGGTAGCACAGGAGAAGGGAACAGACACAAAAACCTTTTGTTTTAGGGGTTTAGTTTGGTTTGTTATTTCATTTGTAATTTTTTATCTTCTTCAATATATAGATGATATGTCCATGACAGGTATTAATGAACTTTCTTTATAAATCTTTAAACCCTTTTAGAAAGTTTCCTTTGCAGATAATTTCTCAGAGATTCCATTTTAACTTTGATCCCTGATTTGGGTTTAGCATCACAGTTCTGGTACTTTATTCTAATGAAATGTAAACCACTATCAAGGTCCAACACAAGTATGCATGAAGGCCTCTATACTGCCTGAAATGTTGAAAGGAAAGCTGAATTTACCATTGCAGACTTAAGAAAAAGCAATTTGAGGTGATGCATAGTACCTTTTAGTCAGAGGTTCTGCTTGCCTTTTTTGCTGCACTTCAGAAAGGCTGATTAGGTAGACTTAATGGAATCATCAATCCTGTACTCAAAAAGGGTTTATATTTAGCTTTGACACTTTAAAGTAAGACCCTTCTTTTTCCCAGCCAGTAGACCTGGGGCAGTTCCATGGTTGAAGTCACTGGCCTGCTCTCTAAAATTTCCTATTAATATCGTGGGTTCCAGGGCGAAAAAAAAGTAATTTCAAGGAATAAATGTCCCATAAGCCTACGGATTAGGGCTGAAATTAGTATGAAAATACTTCAGGTTTAAAATTATTGTATTTTGCTCTCAAAATTGCTTGCAAAATGTACATTATAATATATTGTCTATTTAAATACACAATATTGCTGATCATTAAAAGGGTGATGTGTTCAATGAAGTCTCAAAAAAGCATATATTTGTAAAACCTTTATCAAATAAGTAACTATTGAATATTTTCAAGCATTTCGAATCCAAATAAAAACATAAAAGCTTTTTAGATATTAAAAAACCTTAGAAATGAAACTTGATTTTTGGGGGAGGTTGGGTTTGCATTTCTTTTGTTTTAGATAAAGACCATAAATAACTGTGATGTAAACACCATTTTGGAAGTTATATTAGACACAAGGGAAAGCTTTTTTGTAATACCTGTGTGTAAAGATAACTGTATTTCTCTGCAAAGCACACTGTTAGAAACAAAGCAAGAAAAGCATCCTTTTGGCTTTTCTCACACTCTGACTTTACTCAGGCCTTGTAGGGCCAAGTATCTTTAACCATTCTTGACAAAAACAAGTCAACACTTCAAATTGCCTAGTCATGGGCAGTCTGTGAAGGACTACTTGGTCCAGTCCAAAAATGAGAAATGCTTTGTATATTCTCATTCTTTTAAATTAAAAATAAATTATATGTCTCAGTACTATACACACTAAATTAATCCTATGCAGAAATAAAGCACATACAAGTAGCTACACTGAACACTACACTGTACCTGTTAGAAACAGAAATTATTGCAACTAAACTGTCCCTGTGTGAATCTCTCATTGATTACCTTACAAGTAGGAATGACTTTGCATCTGAGCTGAAATAAGAAACATGTTTAAAAACTTACAACACAAGAAATCCTTACATAATACTATATTGTAATGCATATGCTAAATGTGTTCTTTTCTGCATCATCAAGTTAATTGATGTAGGGGCAAGCAGCATTGCTAATGTAATGCCAGGAACTGCTGTTGTACAACATCAAAATACTTTTATCTGTCATGTTGGAAGAGGGGAAAAGGCAGATCCTTTCAGACTGTCAGTAAAGTAGGTTTTACCAACAAACTTTTAAACATTATATTAGGATTATTTAAAATAAAATTTAGCATGAAGCAAACAGATTTGTAAGTCTTAAATATGCACACAGTATGGAGAAAAATTATTTTAAAATTAAAAATTTTTTCAGTGTTGGCTTAGTCATTGGAAGTATATTTGATGAAGCTTATCAACACCTTCAAACAGCAGTTGAATTCATCGTTAATAATATTCATTAAATATGATTTGTCACATTGTGCTTATTTAACAGTCCTTGTCTACAGATAAACAACCGAAAGAAAATATGGAATGGGTTACAGATCTGAATAAGCTGCCAGGCCACCCAGTCAGGGAGACTTAAACCAGTAGGATTATGATTCATATATGTTTTCTAATACCCTCAGATGGAATCACATCCCTGAATGATGGGTATTTGTAGGGGCACTGCTTAAAACTGGGTTCTGACACCACTGCAGTACCTCACAAGGTGCCCATTCTTGATGTTCTGTGCATCAGGGGCCAGCTCTGGCAGGATGCTGAGCTCCAAGGAGGAGGTAGTTAGCTCACTTCCACATTGACTGTGGTGTTTCACAGGGCTGGGGAAGGCATTGTCCTAAAGGAAAAGGCTGGTATTAACCCTTGAAGAAAACTATCTCCCCTAGGCAGTAACCTGGAATAAAGAGTATAGGACAAAACTATAATTTTTAAAAGAAAGTATGAAATTAAAAGTGGCAGAAGAGAAATAGAGAAGAAAATGCTGTCTTTGGCATGACCTATATAAGGAAATAGTAGCAATGAACTTTTTCTGCTGAGATGAGACTGTTTCAGTAATGTTACCTTACTATTGAAAGAATTCCACAAAATGTGAAAAACATTTATCTCTTAGAAGATCTGTTTTCTGCACATCTTAAATGATGTGAATAAAATGTTGAATAATATGAGCCAGAGATGCTCTAGTTAGTTGCCAGTGTCCAACTGCATTTATCTCCCAGTATAAGACAATTGATTAGCTGCTTCTAAAACTCAGAAGAACTCCATCATACTTTTCTTTAGCATCGAGCTGTTTGGATGACTGTAATCCCTGGCAAAATAAGCATTAGAATGTTTGTTTTCTTCTAAACTCAAACATGTTTGTATAAAAATTCTGCCAAAGAAAACTAGGGAGATGCCTAACAGCCCAAGTGACTTGGCCTCTATTGCAGGAAAACATTGAGTTCCTCATAATAAAATGAGTAGAAACATGGAATTTATACCATGTAGTACATCAGTAATGATATTTGGGAAAGACCTTCTATCAAAAAATATCTGGGTTGCAATTTCAACCATCTTTAATGTGTAATGTAAAATGATTTTGCACCATAGCAGTCCATCCAGAAAAATAAGTAAATGTACCAGAACACCAGTTGGCTCAACAGGGAACTCATGACTAAGCTCCAGGGAAAAAAAAAAAAAAAAAAAAAACAACTCCCAAAACAAAAAAAGCAAAACAAACAAACAAACAAACCAAACAAAGAGATAACCAAAGAAACAAAAAAAGAAAAAAAACCCAAAAAACAAAAAACAAACAAACTTCAAAACCAATATATATAAAAATAAGGTGGGAGCAGGGCAGGATACAAAAGAGGAATACCAAAACACTGCCCAGACATGCTAGGATAAATTTGGAAAAGGAAAAACTGAGCTAGATTTGAAACTCTCAGGATATCAAGGGCAAAAAGAAGAGTTTGTGTTGCTAGCTGTGTTAACAGTAAAAGAATAAACAAGTATAATGCAAGCCTGGTGCTGAGTGGGGAGAGTGATGTACTGACAGTGGATGCAGAGAAAGCTGAGGTACTTTGTAACACTCACTGCCTCAGTCTGTGAGATGTTTGAATCTTGAGACAGTTCAAAGTATTGGAAGAGGACTGAGAAAGGGATCTGCTGCAAAATTTGAGTCCAACTTTGTCCAGGATAAAACACACTGGGTTGTATCATCAGGAGCTTTGCCAGTAGGTTGAGGAAAGTGATACTCTTTCTTTACTAAGTGCTCAGTTGATCACACTTGGAATAGTGCCTCCAACTATGGACCCCTACTACAAGAGAAATGCTGATACACTTGAATGAGGCCAGCAGCAGCCGCCAAGATAGATATGGACTTAGAGTACATGTCCTTTAAGGATTGGTTGAGGAAACTGCCCTTGGCTATGAGCCTACGGAAGACACAGGCTTGAGGAACTTAGTAACAGTCTTCCAGTAGTCAGGAGATTACCAAGAGATGGAGGAAGGTCCTGAGATGCATGTCAGAAGAATGACAGACAATGTTTTAAATTAAAATGGGAGAGATCTTGACTTGATATAAAGAAAAACACTATTTCAACATAAAGGTAGTGGAACAGGTTGCTCAAAGAGGCTATGTTGTCTCCATCTTGGCACTCAACAGGACAAGTCCTAAGCAACCTAATCAGAATTCTGTGTAACTCTTGCTTTTCAGTGGGAGGCTGGACTGGACAACCTCTGGAGTCTCCTCCTGACCTAAATTCTTCTTGATTCTATGAAAATATGATGGTAATAAAAGACCAATCTAAGAAAAGGACTTATTTGCTATACTGGAATGGCAAAATGTTATATATCAGTTAGAGTATGTGCCATGCTAACAGAATGCTTTCTGAAAGCAAACACATCTGAGTGATTGCTATTTAAAGATTCCCATGTGAAACAAAGCATTACTTGTTATTCAGATTGTGCCAGTTTCTAAAAAACAAGACACAAACAAAGGGTGAAATCCAAGAGAGGAAAACATTACAGCCTAAACTAGGTTATGAGAATATCCCTGGTTAATAATCAAGTTTACAGATGTGCTAGTTGAATCTACACAGATGTGCTATATGCTGCAGAAACGTCCTTTTTTCCCATTGGTAACTTTATGTAATTCTCACAAGTATTCAGGGTCAATGGAGTTCAGAGTCCCACACAGACACCTAAGAAGCTGAATCAAGCTAGAGTCTGATGAAATTTCAATTCTTTGAATGTTTGGAGAGTGGAAAGTTTTGTTTTGAGATGGAAATAAAACCTTGTTTGTTGTATAATCCACGTGGCACCAGTTAAGGACAAATAATATTCAGATAAGAAAAATTTTGCTTTCTTTTAGAGCACCAGTGCATAGCTCTGTATGACTGATTCATGGTAGCACCTGAATAAGTGTTACAACTATCATGACAAAGTTCAATGTAAGACTTACAAGTGACAAGTTTTTTTCTGTTTGAAAAAAGTGTGAGCTTAGTAGCCACTGAACTTTCTTAACCATGCTTCCTTATTTTTTTCTTGTCATTTATTTGGCAGTTCTTTTTTCTATATCACCTTTGGAAGACCTGAAGGCTGAACTTAAGACAGGACTTGATTCCACCTTAGCATTTTTTTAACCCTATGGCAAGAGAAGGAAGTGGCTTGGACACTTCTGCCATTCATATTAACCCCAGCTGCCTCTGACACCATTGTGGCACTTCAGGATCATTACAAGGTGTGTCGACTCTGACAGATGAAGTAATTTCTCTAGAAATTATCCTTTATTACAGACAGAAGAGAGACATAATTGCACTACCTATGGTGTCTCTTCTCAGGCCTGGCCTGTGGTCTGAGATACTAATTTAAGAATAATCCCTATTCAGTGCAATTCCTATTAAAAGTAGTTTTACAGAACTATTTCCTGTTGAATATAATTTTATATTTTCACTCTCTTATCCATTTCTTAGACTTGATCGTGTTTGGGATTTTTGTGGCATTTATATATAGATATATACACACATATACACACTACTGTTGTCTATACTGGGAAATATTACAATGGTGTACTGTCTTGGAAAAGAGAAGAGTGTAGTGAAAAAACACAGTAGAGAATGATGGGGAGGATCTGTGAGCTTTTCCAGAATAATATGTCTTTTGAGGTAAAAGACTCAGTGCATTAGTCAATCAGCTCATTAGGAGCCACTTTAATTTGCTGTTGAGTGCAGACTTTCTGTGATTGAATGTATTTAATAAGAATAATGCTTTATTAGTAAAACTGTTGTGAACTATAGAGTATCAGTTTATGATGAGGTAGGAGGTAATTTTTGCAGCTCCTCAAATTGGTTCTTAAACCTCTTGAGAATGAGACATGCACTTTTATAATATATATTATAATGTATACATATAACTGAAAATCTAGTCTTAAATTTGCTTTTACATTTGCTTTTAAAAGTTCAGGTCAGTCATTTCCCTTGCAGTAACTGAACCTCAGTGTGATCTTTATAGCTATAATACCTTAGTTTTATCTGTTATTTTAGTGACTATGCCTCCTAAGGGGCAAAACCCCCCTATTTGGATAATCTACTTTCGAGGTAACAATCAAGGTTAAATGTCTAGAACTGTTTCACCATCATTTCAAAAACCAGTAATTTTTTCGTCAAGTATTTCTCAGAAAGGGAAAATAGAGTGCTTTATTCAAAATTCTTTTTATTTGTAGAAAAATGAATCCAAGGGGAAAAGAAAAGGAATTAAGACTAAAATATTATTTAAAAGGGAAACAATTCAATCAATTCCCATGAAGCAGGGATGGATTCTCTTGGACATTCAAACGTGAGGCAAATTATGTTTGAAATGCAAGCAGCCACACAGAATGTATTTGTTTGGCTAATAATTACGTTTTGCATATGTTGAGTTCTGCAGAGACAGTGACACAACTGGTAATTCTGCATCTGCAGAATCTATCTTTTTACTTATGAGGTCAAAAGACAGAAATGAATGCAAATAGATCTGCATGGACTATTGAACAGTTCCCTTAGCTGTAATGTTCTTGGTTTGTATAGTTGATTTTATAAAACAGACTTACATACCTGGCAGCCAGGAAGAGCTGTCTTCCAACCACATATTCCTTCCTCTTTTTACTTCTTTAAATAAGCAGTAACATAGAATAGGGATGCCACCACACCCAGAGTCTGATCTACACACATCACACAAATCAGACACTAATTCTGCTGTAGCTGCAGTAGCAGTTATTAGCTTTTAGTTTACTTTTTAGGTATTTGGGAGCAGATCCTTAGATCTCACTTCTAATCGTGACATGAGAAGTGATTTGCAAGTTTCCAGATAAGAGGAACAAGGTTTTAATACGGTTTGGTGGTCATCCACAAACAGTGCTCAAACTCTTCTTTATGTCTTTAAAAAAATTTTCATTGAAACACTAAAGATGCTTCTGTGCACTTCGTGCTCACATTCTTGTTGCCATGAACAATCAGCATAACTTACAGAAAGACTAAGGATGCTCTGAAAAGGATGCTCTGAACTGTGAACCAGCATGGACTGGCTCAGGATTGACATATATAGGCTTTCACACCAGTTCATGAGCTGCTCCATTAATCCACAGAGAAGGCTCAGATACTGATTTATAGATAGTTGGTTTTGTACTTCAAGGCTGTTATTCTCTCACATGTTTTCCATGACTCCACAAATAGTCATTTTGGAAAGTTCTATCTTTTCGGTTGGATAGACTTTGGTGTTAAATTGATTCCTGGTATATTTTATCAAGCAGAAATAAAGCTGGGCACTTATAATGGAAAAAATAGAACACATTTTCCTTTTGTTATCATTACTTAAAATGACATACACTTTAGGTTTTCCTTCTTTCCCATTTGTGAATTGAAAGACACCTTTTAAGTAAGTAGACAGAAGTGCAACAGTATTTTACCTTAAATACCATGACAATAGGATTTGTGGACTACTGAGTTTCATGTTCATTTGAAAGTATAAAAAAATGCCATAAACATGCAAAATACTAATGAGATTATCTCACATTTTTTCCAGAGAGGAAGGAGTAAAGCAGATTGGCATAAATGAGTTTTGGAAGGAGTAAATTTGCAAGCTATTTTCAGAGATACTCTTGCATTGATTTGAATGAAAATCAGCAACGAATGCTCTAAGAAATAATCTCAAAAAGGGCACAACCTCCAAAGTCTGACAACAGCTGAGAATAAGTGCTTTAGCACATGCATGTTAGTGATGAAATGCATTTACATGATCATTAACTGCTTTTCAATCAGCCTAGTTATAAGACAAAGGCAAAACCTCCTAATACATTCTTGTTCTGAAATTGTCTCTGCCTGTCTACCCCGTGGATAAAAATGGAGGAAGGTTTTGTCTACATTTTGCAGGTTTCTTTCATAATTTGTGGTCATTTTATGTAGCAGCAGAGATCAAGCTAATACTAGGCCACCAGCCAATAGTTAGGAAGAGCACACTGTGCCTGTACCAGCAGTGCTGTAACACCTAAAGATCATGATTCTTAGTGTTATGAAAATTAAACTTTGCAATTTAATTCCATGGAAGCTATTGGTGTGCCAGCCAAGTCCTATGTCTGTAGGTATTGGTATCTTGCTCTCAGGTTTTTAGAACTATTTCTGCCTGCAGAAGCAGTTATCATATAGTCCTGTGCATTTGCTCAAAAGGGACCAACACTTGGTAAGCTGATACCGGCAAGGATCAGTAATTGGGTATTAGGATTTGTCACAATTTCCTAGTATTTGAAGTAAACTCTTGAGTTTCTCTGAAATGAACTGACCATTTAGGCAAGACTTTCTGGTTTCCATGGCAGTCTAATGTGGCAAATCCAGGATTTAAATGAGGTCAGGGCAAAATGTAAAAGAAATGTAAAAAAAAAATTTATTTTTTTACATGTAAAATGTAAAAGAAAGTGTTTTTATTGACTACAATATTATGGAGAAAAGCAAGAAATTCCAGCAGTCAGACAAGTACTGAAGGCAGCTGTGATTTCTGGTTTAAGAGTTCTTCTGGTCATTTCCATTCACTAACAGTAATGAAATAGCTAATAATGTTGACACTGTGACAAATACTATCTTCAGGTAAAAAAGAAGCTGCAATATATTGTTTTTGTGGATAGAGCTTCAGTGCTATAATTCAGGGCACTATCAAAACTAGGTATGGTGAGATCTATAATTAGAGTCTGGCTAATGAAACAGAAAAAGGCAACAAGACCTTTCCTTTACATTGTTTACTTTGAATTTTTTTTTTCAGGTTGAATTTTGATATTCTTTGTGGTGGTAGTTCCTGATGAGCTTTTACTGTGATTCTAGAATTAAAGAATTAAGAAAATATAAATTAAATAATTTTATGTATCATAAAGTTGATGAGGGAACTTAAAATTGAGTATCTATGGCAATATTGGAGGCCTAAAAGCATTTTTTTGTCTAGTTACGGCTACAATTCTGCTTTCAAAATGAAATTTCAGTTTAATTTCTAAGAAATAACTCAAATATGTATGTTATTTCCTTTAAAACAAAAACAATATACTACATTAAAATGCTCAAGTTATACCAAACTATAACACCAATACTTCTCATCTCAGAGAAGTGAACTTTCAGAGATGCAGTGTGAAGTCAGCTGTAACTATAGAGCCACAATATACCACTGTCATTGTCATTTATCTGCTCTGCTTAGATCGAGGTTCAAAGCCACAGTTCTGATTGCTTTTGAGATAGGCGGTTTCCAGAGTCAGTTAGCAATTTCCATAGCCAGCTTTGTCGTGCTACTCTGAATCCTATACTGCCTGATAAAACTTTTTCCATACTTTGCTGGCAAGAGCATGGACTTTAGCACATAGATTCAGTCAAAATCTAATCCACACCACTGTTCTCTTTCCATTGTTTGGAACTAGAGAGAACAGCACCAATGTCAACACTGGTACTATCCAAAGTGCCATATTCTGAAGTTTGTATCATATCAAATATGAAAAAGGCTGCTATTAGAAAAGTAGTTACTCTTGTCCCACGTCTATTGCAACGTATGATTTCTGATTTGCTCTCTGCATCTCTTTTTGATACACGGGCCAATTCAGTGGAGATGGGAAAGGACCAATCAATAATGCAAATTAAGAGTATGCAATAACTCTCTTTAACTCTCTTATCATAATGTAACATTAGAAAGAATGCACAATGATTATGGAAAGAGGACACAATAAATCATGTGAAACCATACCAAAAATAGACTGACAGCATCTGTTCTTTTTGTCTCATAACCCAAAACCAAAATAGCTCTCACTACAACCAAAATGAGCACAGTTAAAGCTGATAAAAAATTTCATCAGGCAATGCCTAATTAAAAGATGAAACTCTTTTGAGTATATGTATCACATCGTAACCTTACAGTACCATTTCACTCCAGAATGTGACACCTTTCTTACCACCCTGGTACTCATTTGGAAAGTCAGCAATCATTGTTTCTTTGTAGCTCAAACAAAGGAAATTTGGGCCCCTTGTACAGTGTAAGTTGACCCTGTGACTTTCTGAATCCTGATGTGAAACTTCACTACGGAAGTCAAGTGGAAGAAGAGTTCCTTCTGAATGCTGTACTGAAATGAAAGACTCCTGATCCACTAGCCTGCAGGTCTTCTTATTTGTGCCATGGAGGAACTTAAAACTGTCAGAATGGATTTTTCCAAATTAAGACTTTTTTTTTTTTTCTGTTAAAGTTGCAGTATCTGTAATAAAGGCAGTTGTACTCTTCATTGTTTGTTAAAATTATGTATATATATAACCATTCATACGTTCTGGCCCTAAATACTAACGAAAGAATAACTTAAAAGCCAATTTAGTTGTTGTCCTGTTTGTTCAGATACTATCTCTCAGTAAGAATATGTGAATGGGAAAAAACGATCTATAAAAGTCCCCTACTTATGGAAAATAAATAAATCTTGACCCGAGAAGAACAAGGAATCTATTGGAAAAATCAAGGAATTGAAAAATAAGTTTGAAACTGATCCATAAATAAGCCTACTTAGTTTATCAGGGAGGTGTTTTATTGTAATCATTAGGTATTCCACATGAGATGTGCATAAGAAGTGACCCACAGTTCTGGGCAGACACAGTAGCCGTATCTGACTGGGGATGGGTAAATGAGATATTCTGATCCCTGGGGTATCATCTCAGTCTGATGGTGCCCTTATTGAAAAATCAGCAATACTGAATGGTGTGAAGAACAGGCTTTTTTCTTGTAGGACAAGTATTGAAGCCTAAGGTAAAAACACTGCACTACAGACATAAGAATGGATGGCCTCATTAGTTTCTAATAGTTCAACACCTTCAGGAACATTCTGGATTTGATCCAAGTTTTTTTCTTTTAAGGATGCCTGGAAAATACTTGCATTAAGAAAGGTTTTTTTGACAGCTCTTTATTGGGGGATAACAATTTATCAAAATGCTGTCAGATATTATTTCTTAAATCAAAGACTCCTACAGCAGTGGAGTATTAGACAGTGACTTGATTCACTGACTTTTCTCAACAGCCCTGGATAAGGCATTGAAATTATGGTCAAGACCATGCTTGCTGACCCTCATGCTAGAGCTAATCTAAGGAGACTTGACACACAAGCAAGGGACTTTCTTTTCAGTTGTCTTTTTAGTTTGTTGGTAGGTTCATACAAACAGGATAAAACAGCTCTGCTGACTGAAGTCTGGGCAATGAGCTTCTAAATGAAGCCCTGATCTTTCTATTTAAGAACCATACCATTTTCACTTTATTTTGTCAGTATATTTGCACTCTTTTTTTTTGTTTTCTTATCCTCAAAAAAGAGCTTAAAAGGCCTTAAAATATTAATTCAGACACGTGTTTTGAAAGTGTTTAATTTGCAGTCAGTTGAAGCAAATTATTTTTTTGAAACTGGGTAAGTGGCAAGTAGTTTGTGAGGTTTGTGCACACTCTGCAGTTAATTGATTAATCTTATCTTTGCTCAAAACTATACTCTGCTGCAGTTCTCATCCCTAGAATATCTAATGTGTATAGGGCAAGCTTAAATGATTTCCTTACCTCCCTATAACAGGTATCATCTGCAAGCTTAGACATAGCTGACTGTGGTCCATAAAGCATATAGTAAGAAGTAAAAAAGTATTCAGTGCGATACAATCCTTTCTGATTATTATATATCCTTTCTCAATCCCAAAATAATTATACTTTTTATGTCAAAAGCTTTACAGCTTTACTACCTCAAGCAATATTTTACATCTGTCAAGAATGATTTATGCAATAATGACTTAAACTGCAAAATGGAGTCCTCAAAGGAAGAACTGTCAAACATTTTCACAACAAATAACTTTATTAAAATCAGAACTGATATCCAGTATAAACAATAACTTGCCTTCAAGTATAATTCAGATCATATAGCTATAAGACTAGCAAAAATGAAGTGAGTGAAGAATATATGATATTGCTGCTTTGATCCCAGTATAATTTTTGAATTAAGCAGATGTTAATGCCTAATGGGCAGTTCTTGAAAAAAAGATCTGTTTCAGAATAATAGTTCTTGTGATTTGTGTGTATTTATCTACTACTCTTTTAAAACCCGGATATTTCCATTCAAAATGAAATTTACTGTGTCTTTAGACCCAGGAGTACATCCAGTGACCTTATAGAGTTTCTTGTGCAATGAAAACCTATAAATTTGGACCCTTAGTTTTGACATATATCTGTTTCCATTAACCATTTTTCTCAGTAATTAATTATTTTGGTAAGTATGTAATTGCCTCCTTTAGCACTACTTGAACAGGACAGAGGACTAGAACTTTGCCTGGAATACATAAATACCCTTCTAAAAGGAAAAAGAAGTGAGGAGAAATCAAAACCAAATGTAGGCTGTATTAACGATCTTAAGCTGATAGAAACACTGCTGGAGGAGATAGAGAAAACAGGGCAGGGTCTGCTGGGTGTCCAGGTAATGCTGGCATCCCACCTCCATGCTATCTAAACCATTACAAAAGTCCTATCACAAGCATTCTATACCTGTCCTCTTCACCCTTCACACACTGCAAAGTGAAAAGGGAAATAGGCCTAGTTGAAGTTATACATTTATAAAACTATGATACATTGAGTTATTGTTCTCCTTTGACCACTGTATCTTCCGCCTGTCATGTTTAAGGCAGTGAAGATTCAAGCAATTGTCATTTTCTGAAAAGCAACTTGCTGCAAAATTTTCCCATCTTTCTGTCCCACATTCTTTGAGTGTGTGATCTGGCCAAAAGAATAAAGCAGTGAACAAACATCAACATTCAGTCTTGCATTGTCAAGATGCTTAAAACTCAAAATCTCATACTTTTATCTGGAAAAGTGGACTATAGACCAGTACAGAACATCAGAATCCTCATTCCCAGTGCTTATGCAATACCATTTTTCTACAACAAAAATTTTCTATTAAACTGTGACATTTTAAAATTAGGTGAGGCGGTATTTAGAATAAAAGAGCATTATTTATAGAGTGATTCCTTTTCCTGATATCTGCATTGCTGGACTTTTGATGACAGATTAGCTTTAAAAGTGATCCTGCTGACATTTGCTTTACTTAAAAATATTAAAATAACTTTTAATATAATCAGTGGCTTATGTAGAGTAAATGATTGTGTGATGTGAAGTAAGGTTTTATTTGCAGTTCAGTGGGCATTTGTTCAGGAGTGTCATATGGTCTTCACAACCTCCTGTCAGTGATCCTCAAGTGATTCACACCTTCATGAGGTATCTTCCTCCTCTGTATGATTAGTATTATGCTAAATATTATACAATGTGTTGCTATGAAATAAAATGTCAAATCAAACTTTCAAGCAGTAGGTAGTTCATTGGAGTAACTTGGGTTACTCACATGGAGAAAGTTACATTTCTAACTACACTAGAATTGACCTTAAAATATTCCCATACACCTTCACATCACACAGTACAAAATAAGTCACCAACAAGGCACTAAACTCTTAAATTTTGAGCAAATACTTGGAATTCATTTTACTTCACAACCTGGAGGAAGTCCTTGTTAGGTTATCACCATTCTGTATATTGTTATACACACTGTTATATATAGGTATAGGTACACATGCTATATATATATATTGCAAAACCAAATTTGAATGTCAGACCTATCTAGTATTTTGTCAATTTAGTATGTAATCAGTGACTTAATATTTTAAATTGTATTTACAATTCCATGTAATTCACCTGTATTTCTTTAAATGTAACAGATTGTATTGCACATACAGTAAGTTCTGATAATATTTAGACAAGTAAAACATTGAGAAATTCAACCAAATTTTGTCTAGAACTGTTGGCTGTACCTTTTAAATCCCTTAACCTTCAAACATAAGGTCTAGGCATTTAAACAAACTATTCGCAGAAGTGAAGTTACTGAAAACCCTTATGCATACGATTATTTATGCTGAATAATCCATAATTCAGCATTCAAAACTATCTTGAAAAGGTATGTCCATTTTTATGGACAGTATTAGTTTGGTTTGCCCCAACCAGATTATGGTGAGTTACATGATGCCAGAATTCAGCATTTTAGAAAAGTGTGTGTGTATATAAATATATATATATATTCAGTAATTGAGAGATAAGCAGTACTTTAGTAAAGTGCCTTTCCCTCCCACCCAATGTCTTGGGAGACTGTAGCACTTTTAAATGACCCAATCTTGAAACTGTGCTACAGGCTGGTGGCTGTGAAAGTTAGCAATGACATTCTCTTTTTGCAATATTATTTTTAACACAGGCCAAGTTAACACAAACACAGGCTAGATGTGTAAAAGACACTCGGTGTCAGGTCTCCTGAGAAATCTATGTTTAAGGCACAGCTACAGCTACAAAATTTGACCAAAATCTGCTCCAGACCACCAAGCCAGATCTAAGAATAAAGGACTCTACCGAGAATCTGCTAAGAAGAATATGCTTGAATATTGGTAGCGTGGGTAGAATGGTTGGCCCGAGTCCTGTCTGAATTACACCAGCATAAGCTAAAAATAATATTACTTCAGTCTCTCCGAGGTAACAACAGAATTATTGAGAACAGGATTTAACTCTGTGACTTTAAAATGAGAGCACATTGCATGAGAGTCTAAAATTGATGCAAACAACACACTGGCACTTCTCCAGAACTAATTTAAACTCAGCATTTGAATATGAATTTCCTTTTCCTTCTCCCAAGAGCATACACAACAAGAGACAAAATAAGGTACACCACACTTATCTATTACTTGGACTTGCTTGAAAGATGGATGTTTCTGTACATAACTCTGGGTAATTAAAAAAAACCCCAACCAACAACAAAACTCTACTTGTAACTATTATACATCATAATTAGTTTTCACGTGTATGCATTTTTAAATATGCAAATACATTTATTAATTTTGTGCTCTTAACAGGGAAAAAAGTATCAGCAGATTTAGCCATTCTGCATGGATTGAGTCTTTACTGAATAACAAGGAAAACGTTCATATTATAGATATCCCCAAATTTGGACACTGACAACACAATTCTAGGACAATTTCAGTGGTTCAGTTGCAGGTACTCCAACTTCACAATATCTCAGCTCTGAAAAAGACTTCCTTTATAAGCTAAGGTGTTCTTCATGGGAGGCCATTTTCTCCCTACTTTTAACTCTTTGATACTTTCCCCCGTAAAATACTGCATTTAAATCAAGGTATGGTTCCTCTATGCTGATTACTTCAAGAGATTTACATCTGCTTTGAACCAACCAGGAGGAGAATTTGTGTTCAACAGTCGCAAACACCATGCTAGCTTCATTCAGATGTTAGAGTCAGTGTATAGTGATACATTCCTCACCCCCGCTACTCTGGGGGCAGATTCCCCTACTGATACACACAAGTGTACTTCACTGCACTTCAGAGAAATTGCAACACTACTCCAGCAAAGGGTCGGGCCAGCAAAGCATACAAACTGGCTTTACCAATCAACTGATAGCCAAACACACAAAAATCCTGAAAATAAAACCAGACTTTACCATCTTTGTGATAATAGGTGACTTCTACTTTCCTCTCCTCTGACCCCAGAAGTGCTTGTGCAATTTGGGCAATATGATGTCTTTTGGTCTCTGGCCCATGAAGAAAATCACAGGTGCAAGGTTTCTGCATGACATCTGGCCTGGAGAACCCGGTCATCTCACAGAACCCATCATTGCAGTAGATGATAGCACAGTTCTGCACTCTAGCATTAGCAATGATGAATTTTTTATCTGCAATAAAAGAAAGTTATGCATTTTTTAGTACTCTTTCAACATTTCATATAGTGTCGATTGCATGGATGGATGCTGAACAACTCTCTTCTCACTGGGAATACCTGAAATGCAGAGATTTTCAGTCATTTACTGTAGCTAATTTGATCCATAGCTTTTAAAGAAAGTTCAATCAATTTAGAATTCATCAAAGATGAAGATAGTTGCCCTCTAAGGATATAAAACCAGATCAAGAAAGGCTTTGAAAATCTCCTTTTGACTTTAAAATTTTGTCTTTTTTAGCTTTACTGAGGCCAGAGTGATGAGTGCCACCCTGTCAGTTGCACCTCAGGCAAGTCCACAAAAAGTTAGTAGCTTCTTTTGGGAGAAGCGGGGCCTTGGGAAGAGGGTTCTACTCAAGTGAAGGGCTTCCTGGGGCAAGGTCCAACCATCTCAGTCTACTCTATAGGGATTTTCTTTAGGTGAATGACAGTAAGTTCTTAGTCAGTACCTTAAATCTATCAAGAAAAGAACATAAAATATTCCTTAAGAAACAAAAACAGGTGGAGTATGAAGGTACATGAAATGATTGTGATGTTGGAATCATTTTGTACAGTTTGCTAAAGTTCTGTGCTTCTGTTCATCATCTTTTGCCAAAATCTTATCTGACAGAAAGGTTCAAAAGTTTCCAACTCATGTTTGTTTCTGTTTACCACTATAACACTCTATTCCCTCTGTAGTTATAAATGTGCAGCTTTGATATATTTACTGCTAATAACATAAATTTCTGCTTAATTATACTAGGAAGTCGCTTTATAAAACATTTCTTACATGACACCAAGTTAGTAGTACAAGTCTTCAAAATGTTAAATATGGTCTGGTTCTGAACACAATTAAATATTGGGATAGAAAAATGTATATTTCAATTTTACTTTTTCTTCTGTCTTTGAATCATGCTGAACTTTCACTGTCACTTACCTATTTAGCAGCTAGTGCTTTATTACCTTACACACTTCACTACACAAAAACTTAACTTCACTAGTAACACTGACTTAGCAGTTAGATAAATTAGGACTAAAATCACCATCTCTATATTTTTCTCAAATAATATAAATATTACAAATGTTAATGTGGATTTTAGTATAAAGAAATATATGAACTGAAGAGACCTGCAAGGGTTTGCACTAGACTAATACTAAAATTATGCTAAATATTTAAATCAATGTACATACATAAAACTGTTTCTAAATGAAATTCATTTTATGCATCAAGTGTTCCTTCTTATAGTTAATAGTAAACCAGAGTTCCTGCCAGGAAAAACACTTCGGCTTCAGCCTCCTTGACAGGTAGTAAGCTGCAGCATTGGAAAAGATCTTACAGACTCTCCCTGAGGATGTATTTGCACTGGTTTGATAGATATTTTAGACTTACATAAACAAATTTGACAGCTCTGTTAAAATGCAGTCATGACAAGAAGGTAAGAGAGTATTTTCTCTTTAATAACTCTTGCATATTATCTGCTTCCTCTAAATCAAAGTGAGACTGCTTTTTTTTGAAAAGGCAATTATTACTATCAGTAATAGCAATCATATCAACAATAAATCTAGCTTATTTTTTTGACATTTCACAGGCAGCAAGATTGTACACACTGCTTTTAGAGCCATCTCACTGGTTCAGAAAAAGGTAAGAGATATAACTTCTATAGCTATACGATATGCATAGTCTATAAAAAAAACTATTCNCCCCCTCCCCAGAAACAGCAGCCAACAATTCAAGTCGGTAATCTGTATTCTACATCAAAAACAACGTTACTCCTGCCAGGGATCCCCTCCTTACCTCCCGGATTTTCTTTTCAAGCTACAAACTTAAAATAGTCTGGAGCTGCTGTCCATGTAGTCACAAGCAGAATCAAACTACTGTAGCAAAATAGATAGAAAGCGAGAACTTACTTTGCCCTTCAAATTTTCGTATGATTGTACCCAAAAATGTATTTTGTGGTGCCACATGACCTCTGCGAACAGGCATGTTTGTACAGGTCTTCGGTTTTCTGTGCACAATGACTTCTCCAAGGATCTCCTACACGGCTCCAGCCCAAAGCACCGAGCCAGCTACCCTTTGTGACAAATCATCGTCCTCTGGAGATCGGAAATCTCTTCCCATTAGCACCACTTCTAGAGACACGCTTTTCCTATTGGAGTCAGATCCATCCCCCAGTTTCTTTCTTTTTCTTTCTCTCCTTGCTTTCTTTTCTATTTTTTTTTCCTTGAGGATCTCGGACGCTATTGTCTGGGGCGGGTAGGGGTGGGGTAAGCTGGAGAAGGTAGCGGGGGGAAGATTACAAGGGTAATCGATCTCTAGCACCAAACATCGCCAATTTTCCAAAGCGAATAGCTGTGACCCGGCAGTTTCCGACGCTGTAGTGGTGGTTTGAGGGCTGGAAGACTAATGTTGCTCGGCTGCCAGAGGGAGTGACGTTCCCCCCCTCCGGGCTTCACCACGGCGCGCAGCAGCTCGGATTACTCAAGCGTGGTTTAGCAAGAGCCAGCCAATAAATCTCTTCAAAACTCAGCGACAAGCAGCGGCATCAGGAATGAGCTACACTCCGGCAGCACCGCGACGTGCCACATCCCCCACCGCGGCGGCTGCAGGGGGGCAGCGGGCACCGAGGG
>VXAU01003746.1:390581-409477 GCA_013399695.1 Formicarius rufipectus | reverse complement strand
CCCGCGGTGCGGGCGGTGAACTCTGCCCGGCCGGCCTCGCACGGCCCTCGGCGGCACCAGGGCCGCCCCGCTGCGAAGCTGCAGCCCGGACCGGGCTCCGCCCGCCGCCCGGGACCGGAGCCGGGCCGGGCCAGGGCTTTGCGCCCGCCCGGAGCTGTCCCTGGTGCTGGAGCCGCCCCGCCGGCGCGCACGGAGGAGCCGCTGCCGCGGACCGACCCGGGGAACGCCATCCTCCCCGCACCCGGCTCCTCTCAGCTTCCCCCATCCCACAGGAATAGCTGGGGCGGCTCCCGGGGGAAGAGGGTATTATTTTCAGGCTGTAATTAAGGCTTCCTGTACTACCCAGCAGGCAGAACGGTGTGCGTTCAGCACGGCTCGGTGATACGGGGGCAGCCATGCGTTGCTGGAAAGGCATCTCCAGGGTAGTGCAAAGAAGCGGCAGCTTCTCAATAAACTCACAGGCAAAAAGAAAAAAGGGAGGCACATGAGCACCGTTCTTTGTAATTGCAAACACAGGATATTGAGCCGGCAAACCACCGCCTCCCACCTGTTCTTCCGCAGCACAAACAGGTGTTTCCTTATTCCCGTGAGCTTTTCTCAGGTGTGGCCTTTGTTTCTGTTGCCGTGTGTCATCCTCTCTATTAATCAGAGGTGGGACACAGTCTGTTGAGTATATGGGTACATTTCTAGATTAATTTAGTTTAATCTCAGTGGAATCATCTTGGATTTACACAACTGTAAGTGATGTCTGGAAATTAAATTTATATATACATAAACTGTATTTAAGTGGCTTCATAGTAATTGACTGTATGCTAATTACAAAGCCTCACCTGTACTAAGTGATAAGTAATCAGGTACATAATCTAAGGAAGTGAGTGTTGCTTATTTATAGACTGAAATGTTTTAATCTCCATACTCAGAGGTATGAATCAAAGGAAAAACAGCCATATTTTTTCTGTAATAGTAATTGGAGAAGTGATTTTTGTGACTGATCAACACTAGAGAATAAACCACTTTAAATATTTTTAGCTACTTTTCATTTTGTTTGGATAGTGGATGAGGCTGGTTGAATTTTTCTTTTTTTGTTCTTTAACAAGGACATATATTTCCTGAAAATGTACTCAAGTTCCCAAAGACAGCAGTAGAAAGAACATACACAAACAAGAGGAGCATATGTATTTTAATACTTTTTGTAATACCTGACATCTAGTCAAGAGATAATAGCTAACAGTGATTTCATTCTCATTTTTACATTAAAAATGGCACTTTGACTTTTCTATACAAGCAATAGAAAATAATCACAATAAAGTTGTGACCTGTGTTGAACAACCAGTGTTTGTTTCTAGTATTCAAGAGTTAGTAGCAAACTAGATCAACTACAAGCCAGAAGAGTCCAGAGTCCAGTGCTTTAGGTGCCCGTCTGGAAAGAAAACAAGAGGAAAAATAATTTTTAAGAATTAAAATTTTACTGCAGCTCCATTTTTCATGTTAAGTTTGAGAGCCACACTATGTCTGAAAACTGAAGGCACCAGAACTCCATGACTCTGGAAAACCTTTTCTTGTTCTGTCTCCTCATAACAGCTTGAACTTTGATGTTGATTATGTGAGTATATATTAAACAAAACCTGATGAAGACAACCCCAGCCAAAGCAAGGTAACTACTGCTGAAAGAAAAGATCTGAGATGTTGTTTTTAGCAGGGGATGAATTCACAAGAACGATGGGCTGTAATAACTCCAGAAGCAATAGGTGGCATCAGAAAAATCTTTCATTGTGGTGATTTACACCCCTGCAATCCTGTAGATGATCTATTACTCCTGGAGTGCTTTATACTTATTGTGCATAATACTTGATAATTTTCTGTAGCAAGCCTATAGTGAGAGAAGGGAGAGAGAAAAATATATTAAAACCATAAAATTTACAAAGAACACAGACAAAGTAATGTGGAAGAATTTGCATTTGATTGGGAAAATATGCATGCAAGTGTGAAAGTCTGAATTCATTATAAATGTGCGTCTGTAGTGTGATGAAAGAAATGGAGAATGCCATGGAGATATATGTTTTATCTATAAAGTTGTACAGTTGCTAAGTCTGCAAGAGACCAAAATACCAAGGGAGAGTGTCTTCTGAGCTAAAACCCATCCACAATGGCTAATCCCTTGTCCTCTGCTCTCTCATGGTATTGCCCCTCATGGTACCACCTGCGCCACAGACCAGTGATAGCTCCCCAGGGAGGGCTCCTGCTCCACAGCAAAACTATATATGGCATTTCCTGACCTCAATAATAGCTGATTTTGAAATAATTGTTTCAAGGTTTACACCGGCATTTTAACTACTTCCTTCTCAAGTTCCTTAGAAGAATTTAGAGGAATATATGCCTGGAGATGTGTTACTGATCTATTTCAACATCTCAGCATTTAGCAATTAAATCTAGTATTGTCAAGAAAAGATAGATTGGTGAAACTGGTTCTAATCATATTAACCATCACATTTTTGGTAGGAAAAAAGATAAAGGAGACAGTCAGATCTAGTCTTGTTGTGCTTGACTATGCTCTTTGATGCTCCAGAAGACTTTCCCTAAGAGAAATGTCTTCCCTTTTCAAGTTTAAATAGTCCTTAACCATATGTTGTTACTTTTCAGAGGCCTGTCTTTTCCATTTCATTACTGTGATTATATGGTTTGCCCTCCTGTAGGCAGAATCTTTACTGGTGTATTCCAACTTGAATAAACACTTTTTGTACTGGAAAAAACCTGCAGTCAAGTCTTGATAGTTCTTGGGGTTTTTCTTCTTTCTGTCTGTTCCACCCCACCATTGTTCCAGATAGCGTAAAATATTCATGTTGCTTTTACCACAGATATCCTACATGCCCCTGTAATTTATTCATTCACATATACTTACGATTTTAAATAAGGCTGGGAGTGTCTTCAAAGCTGTTGAGTGAAATACTGAAACATTATTTTGAATCCTGTTTTGTGCTAAGATGGCCTTCATGATTCCTTGACAGGTTGATGAATGTTATCGTCACCTTTGATTTTTATCAGTCTTGCTTTCTTGTCTTTTTACTCTTTAATGTCTTTCCAGAATTTCAAGTTATAGCTCTAGATTTGGTTTTAATCCACAGTAATAACGATGATCATTTAGATTATGACTATCTGCTTTTTAGGGACAGGAAAAGTATGCAGTTGCCTGGGACAACAGGCTGCCAAATTACCTCTGTTGGAGAAGATAGAAATCAGCTGCTTGAACATGATGAGCATCTAAATAGCAAATCTCTGCTGATGTGACTGAGAGAGGCACAGGGTGGGTGTGGCAGCAATTGCTGCCAGAGCTGGCTCCTTCTAGCAGTACCTTGTCTTTGCTTATACTTTGCCAACACCCCAGGATCACCAGGTCATTTTTAATCCTACAGTCACATGATCTACACAGATGTCTACATAGCAAAATTGGAATATGTAGTTATCATCATTAAAAATTCACCTTGAATTAGTCCTGACTATGGCTATTTTGTGTTTCATTTTTGCTGTTTAAAAAAAAAAGGCTCCTCAAGACCACTGATGTCAATGAGATTGCACAGAGGTGATTATTATACTTGGCCTTAAGGTATTTGTCATTGTTGTGTCTGTGTATGGGTGTTAGTACTGTTAAAAACTTCTTGGATCTCAATGAGAGAAAGGATATCAGATTTTTACTATCACAAAAGAAGTGTCTGCAACAAAATACAGTCTAAAAAAATGATTACAAATTTCTAGTTAATTTTACAGGTAGTTTAGTCAGTAATAAAAAAAGGTTATGTTACACTTACTTTGAATTTCATTCAATGTATGTTTTACATGTAATTCACTGTGGGAGACAGTAATTTGATGACAAGAATATGAATTATAAATGCAAAATCTATAAAAGCAGAACTACTCTGAGCTAAATTTCTTGGGCTAGTAAAGGTAAAATCACATGGAAAAACAGTAAGACAGCAAGCAACTTAAGTTTTTCTGGAAGGATTGATAAAAAGTTAAGTCAGTTATTTTACAGTGTATATTGCTGTTATTGTGTGCTGTGTTAGAATGCCTGAGGATTCAGAGCCTCATGACTTAGGATAAGTTTGGAATTAGCATGTACAGGTCATGAAAACAGAACTACAAAAAGCATCAATATATCCATCTAGTCAATGCCCTGCCAATGGATTGTTCCCCTTAGTATATTTGCATTTGTATTATTTATTTAGCATTTAAATTATTCAAGCAATGAGGCTTCCACATTTTCCTCTGAGAAACTCTTTCAGTATCTCTCTGTCTCACCACAGGGCTTCATTCCCTCATATTAAGCAATAGTTTTGGTGTGGGCTTTTTTTGGGTGTGGATTTATGGTATTAAGAAGCACATTTTGTTTCCCTTGATTCTTGGCCTGGAATGGGTGCCTCAGGCTACTCCATGCTGACCTTCTCTGGCCAATTAAAAGCATCAGGAATGACCCCAGCATGTGCTGTGCCTCTCTGAGATTTTCTCTCTAGATTATAGTGATATGATTCTATGATTCTGACAGCCATCAGTCCAGAAAGAATGTTGATTATAATTAGCCAAGACATGAAACATACTTCTAATAACTTATTTGTTTCCTTATAGTATATGCAGAAGAATTTTAATGGTATACAAAAGCAGCACCCTGCTCCCTGTATTTGTGAGCAATTCTGTACCACAGGAAAATGCAATTGAAGATAAATGTGTGCATTCTCTGTAATGTCTTTTATCATAACAGACATTCAGGGATGATATTTTATAATGATCATGAAAACTCATGTAAGAATGATTATGATTATATTAGATATCTTAAGTTTGACCTCTTCATAAGTGTATGTCTAGCAAATATGGAATGAGCTGGAAAAGGCAACAAATTCATTGCTAGAGCATGAAAAAGATAAGTTATTGTCTGTAAGTTATTCATTGAACTAGATCCATATAATTAAAAAACTAATTATCTTTGTACCCAAATTTCTGTTGCTTTGTCCACAGCATATTCAAACACTAAGTGATAGGACTGCCATCTCTCAGGTGAGGTTCATTCCTTTTCCTAACTTCTCACTTGAATAAACAATGTGGTTAGAATTTCTTCTTCTATATCTGCATGTTCTGCATGCGTTTTTATCAATAATGATAAAAGAGTGCACCATGCATTTGGAACAGGTTTATAGTGACTTCTGGTTCTTGCCTTAATGCTGGGGAAAGGTAAACAGTGGCCTAGACCTTCCTGAGTTTGTGGGGTTTCTGATTTTGCCTGAAGTTCCTCCTAGTTCAACAGCAGCAGGGTTCAGGGGCATCTGTCCTCAGAGAAAGGTAACCCGGACTAGGATCTTCAGGGTGCATAGCCCCAGCACATTCTGCTCTGGCACAATTTACTTTCACAGAGATTTTCAAACTGTTTTATTTCCAAGAAATAATAATAATAATAATTAAAAAGGCCATATCAAAATCTTTCAAAAAATGGAATTATTGTTCAAAATCGGTTCTGTAAACCTGGTGCCTCTCTGCTGGTGGTGTTAATTTCAGAGAGGTCATAAGATTCAGACGATTAATTGTATACCTCAGCCTTTTCCCTCAGATTAGTCTTAGTAGCTGAATTCCTGCTCGGATAGCATTTCCATATGCTCCTATCTTAGCCAGAGCTCCCCTTTTCCTTTCCTCTGCCCTGCAGCAACTGGCAGTGCGGCATTGCTGAGCAGCTGTAGGGGCTAAAAGGGACAGCATCTGCTCTGTAGGAACTTGGTTCCTGCTAGACATTTTTCCTGAGAGTGACCAAGAGGGAGCAAGACCTTTTATCTCCTTTGAACAATATCAGATCAGATGTGTTTTCAATCAGTAAACACATCTAAATTTCTTTCCAGCACTGGTTCACTTTAAGATCAATAAGATGCAGTTCTGAAGCATTTAAGTGATTCCTTTTGGGCACCAGTGTCCTGGCAGTACAAATAATCTAAGCAGACTTATTTATTTTTATTTTAATACATAAATATGCATTTTGTTTTGCTCCCATTCTTTTGGCTGATATGATATGTTATGATTTTGGATAAACTTTATTCCCTTTTACCCTTTGTATCATGTTTCCTAACAATTTCAGCTTTCTGTCTTTACTGCTTGACTCATATCTACTACTTATAGTCAGTTATTTGTGGCTTTCAGCCTCAGGGACAGAAGGATAGAGGGAAGAGGTAGATGGAAGTGTAAATGGACTAGTAATTAACTGTCTGATATGAAGAAGAAAGGTGGAAAGACAGTTTCATAACGCAGGCTCAAATGGTACAAGTGAAGACTGAAACAGGTCAGAAATGCAGTAAACTTTAGCAGCCAAAATTAAACACAAATTCAAACAGTTTAGGGAAAAAAATAACTTCCATCCATTCTAAATACAGTTTCAGATGTTTAGTCTAGCTTGAGAATGTTTTCAGTATTCCTGAGGATGATTGTTACATATCCCCAAAGACTCTGTAGACCTCAGAGTGTGGTAAGCTTGATAAATTTGGATACAGAGTCCCAGTACGCAGCACAGCAAAAAAAATTTCCTATTTCACTCATAAGAAAAAAACCCCACCAAAACAGTATGAGGCTTTAGTGTCAATGGCTCCATACTGTTTTGATGAAGGCAATTTTTTTTTCTAAATATGTCAGTGATAGTACAATGTGTTTCTATGTTCATTAGAAAGCCCCAGCAAGCAGAGTTTGCTTTTCACTTGTAGTGTTCTATACCTTCTTTGCTCTTTTTGCATTCTGTTAACATACTTTACACAGTCACTTCATCTAAATAAGGCAACTGTGGTTTCTACACTGTGCTCACTTAGTCATTAACAATTTTATTATTAGCATATTCTAACACTCAGTTCTGTAGGCGAAGCTTTCTCCACCTGGCGTGTATATTTTCTTCGAACAACTGCATTTTTCCACATTTAATTTTTCAGTGTTATTCTTACAGTAACAATATTTCTCCATAACAGTGTAGAGTCCAGAATTGCATAGACTAATTCTTCCTGACACTGTACTTATCAGTGCTTTTGTTCACATTGCTGTCAACAATAATCTGCAAATATCCAGGTCACATGTTTCTTTTTCAGTATTTTCACTTTTCTTTCATACTATCATAGCAGGAGATTGTGTCTAATTATATTACAAATAGGCATTTGCCTCATTCATTTGAAGAGATACCCATATCCTGAAACAGCATTTTTCTCCACAAACGTAGTGTATGAGCTGATCTGCTGTCTCTGAAGATAAAGTACACGTAATATAGGCCACATTTCCAAACCCAGGTGCCTGTCTGAAGCTAGCAGCTCCAGAATTATATTGATGCAGCTGCAAATGAATGGGTAGATTTTTCATCAGTGATAAATACTGTTTTCAGTAACCCCACTGAAGCCAATGTGAATTACAGGTACTTGGTAAGTGAGAGTTTTGCTCATAATCTGTGATGATAGAATGAGATACTCAAATGACATATGCTGTTTTGTGAAAAGTTCTTTTGCTGCCTAAGATGGAATTTATTTAAATATGCTCTCCTGGATTTCTTTGGATCTCTACCATTATGTCTGCTTGATTGCAATACAAGGAAGATACACATTTTCAGTCTAGTTTTTTCCAGCACTTGTCTTCCATCCAGTTGAAGTTATTTGGCAGAAATAATAAAAATTTCAGATAAAAGTCAACTTTCTGCTTGTAAATAGTAATAAAAACACTGCTATACCAAAATACATATTCAGAAATAAAATTTCCTCATCATAACACATTAATTTTGCATTTTTCTTTTTTCATTACTTGTTAAATTATTTGAGAGGTGGATATTAAATCACAGTATTAATATTCATTCTGTTGATGATAATGATAATTTTTACTCTTTTATACTTATTTTTATACTTTATACTTATTGTCACAGCATAATAGCCATCCATCCATATATACTTTTTGAAAGAGTTCTTCTGTACATGTTATAGCACCAAAAGCAGTCACTCAGAAACTGTGCTCAGTAATTGGGCTGCTCACTGGTGGTTTTGAAAGTCTAGTTTCACAACTCTTGAAAAAAAAATCGATACAAACATTTGCTAATTAATATTTTATGCCGTTTGCGCTAGATAAATATTAATTTACCCATTTTGTTTTCATGTTCTTTGTCAATAGCCAGAGAAAAAGCACATCTAGGATGTAAAAACCAACCATGTTCTTGTGTCAAGTTAGGACAGTAATGCACAACTCAAAAGACTTCCTATGCAGACTGGCCTTCCAGACTTCCAGGTCTGACAGATCCTGACAGATCCAGGGGCAGATTGAGAAGCAGAATTGTACTGCTGAAAACATAGGCCTTGTTTTTATCACAGTTTACCATGAAAATAAATAAACCCATGAAGGCATATTGAATATTGAGAGGAAATATTTCCTGAAGGCATTTTAAATTTTTGTTCAAAAATTTATTTTTTTTTCCCCCTAGGAAATAGTGACATTTTAGAGAGTAGACATTACAAATCAGAGGACTATTCTGAAGGAGAAATTGTGATGATCTCAAATCAAAATTTCATTGTACTCTTGCCTGAAAACTCAAGACTGCTGTGATTCTCTTGAAAGGGAGTATCAATTTTCAGACTTTGTTGAATATCCCAGTCTAGGGATATACATCATTTGAGGCTCAGAGGTGTCAAATACATCTTCAGTTTAGGACAAAATTATGATCCCATTTAGTGTTTCAGTAGTCCTTTCTCTGCTGATCTGAAAGAAGTTGTACATTAATCCTCCTTGGACATTCTCAAGACTGACCTGGATAAAGCCCTAAGCAACTGGGTCTCACAGTCTCACTGACACTGCTTTGGGACAGAAATTGCACTAGGCACCTAGTTCTGAGGTTGCTCACAACTCTATTATCATATGATCCCATAATAGTATGTTTGATATTTTCAGTTATACTGAGATATACTTGGTTTCTGGTTATCCAGAATATGCAGATGTGGTTTTAATTCTGCTACTTAAGCTTTCTGTCTCTAGTATCTATGTGCTGGCCTCATGGCTCCCTGAAGCACGTGGTTCCATTTCTGCCATTAGCTGAAGTCATCAATGGTATGAATAGCATTCCTGAGGCTTGAAATGTTCCATAAATGATACATTATTGATTTACATTTTAAAAGGCTGTCAGACACATGTATGCTAGCAGGATACTTGACTGTGATATCTGAAACCTTTTCAGTCTAAACATTAAATACAAATCTGAAGTTTGCTTCTACCCTTTGTACTTCTTTCTTAGCTATGTTTCTAGTGTCTCTTACAGCTCATTTGCATCAGCATAGGTTTTCATTCATGAGTGTTAAATGTTAGTATTTGTTAATCTGTCATAAAATACTTCAATTTCTATAATTCTTTCCTTAGATTCAGAATAAGACTTTTTTTTTTTTTCTTCCCTTGCTCCCCTGTGCTAGCATAAGACAGGAATTTTGCTGATGCTTCTCACAGACGTAATCTCATGGCTTCATTGCTTGGTTACCAGATTTCCCCTCTTCCTTTTTATTGTGTCTCTCTATCCTCAGCACTGACATGTTTGACTTTTCTCTAGTCATGTGAACAAGATAATTAGAATAACTGCTATAGAGGTAAAGACACAAGGGGTTTGATTTAATTTTGTTTAAATTTTATTGTATGAAATGTAATCTGATAGGAAATAGTAGAATCACAGCGCAGATGGCAAGTGTTAGGCAGATCTTATTACCTTGAACAATTGAAAACTGTCTGCCTCCTACACTTTTATTTGGCCTTCTCAATCTTAGAGTTAAAAAAATTATGTGCTGCTCTGGGTGAATTCTGAAAAAGGACAATAAACCAACTTAGTTCTAGTACAGTTTCCATGATAGGAAGTGAAGACAGGTGCATTAGCTAACACTCAAAGGAGACAGACATAAGGACAAGCAATAGCCAAAGTGTGAGCCTCATAGTAATTTGGATTAGAATGTTCATTTTCAAAGACCAAATAATCATAATAGAACAATTTATCCATCTCAGTTCTCATAAACTAACTTGGCATCCAGGTTCTGTCATACAAAAGCCTCTGGGGTGAGTGCCTCATTTGTGCCCATTGCTTCAGACCTTAATAACTTCAGGACTGTGTTTTGTATGTTATAGTCACTCCTGTTGGTGTTCTAATGAACATTTTACTACCAGAAGGAATTCCTGAAAGTGAAAAAGGAAAAGAAAGACAGAAATTACCAATATTCTGTTTTATATCAATAAAATTACATCTGTTGCTTGAACACACATTCTTGGGTGAATTTCAGACAAGCTAATCAGCACAAGTCAATCGAACATGCCTGATTAGCTGAAAATATTACATGTGTATTTTTAAGCCACAAGAACATGGACAGCTGTGGGTCTTGAAAAACGTTATCAGTTTATGAATCTATGAGCATTGATAGATTGATATAGAGCATTGATATTCTTCCATAATAGCTCACACTTGAGACAGATAATGGCATATGGTAATCTGGTGGTGGAGCACTGGCTATAATACCGTCTGCTTTTCCTCTGTCAAAATACCTCAGGAAGGATGGGACCGTTATAGTAATATGTGACAATCACTGGCAAGCAGCACACCTAGTTCAAGCCAAAATAGCTTATTTGAGAATATGAAAGCAAAAGACATTAGACTTGGGAAGAAAATAATAATTGTTTTTTGCCTAAAAGTACATAGAATTAAAAATGCTTAGCATTATATATGATCAGCTTTGTCAATAATTATATTTTGCACCACATTGAGGATTAAAATTTTTATATTTCTGGATAAATAATAAATTGTCTATCATTTCTGTGTCTAGTGATTGAAAGACAATTTTAACATCTTCTATCCTTAACACCTACTAGCCAATTTATTTTACCATCATTTTTGCTCTCTTTGACATATAGTGTCTTTATATAGTTCCTTTTTGATCAGATAGCTGGGATTCAGATATGTATATTTTGGATATTCTACAATAATGGGAAATTTTTGAAAAGTATCAAGGAATTCAGTCTTTAATGATATGCTCCCCTTTGTTTATATTAGACAAATTATTGTGAGAATGATTCAGTAAAACAAAACAAAATTATAGGGCTTGAAATTTTATAAAAGAAGAGGAAAGATGTTACTTTTTTTTAGGTGATCTTAACCTACTACAAATCTCTCCAGAAATCTTAACTTCCCATGGAAGAGTACTCTTCTCCCCTTTTGCCGTGGGTTTGATACATCAGTCAGATTCTAACAAGCACCATTCCACTTTTGGTCTAGCTTATGTTCATGTAACCTTTTCCAGACTACTTCTTTTCACATAGGAGGTATTTACAAGAATTTCTCAGTATCAGTTTTTTCTTATTCTTTTTATTAAGCACTGCCTTGCTTTTATCTATACTAATATATATATTTAGGTATATATTTAGGTATAGAAACATAGATATGTAACTTATACTTCCCTAGTAACAAAATTCCCAGTAAATATACTTTTTAAGTAGAATAATGCCTAAACCTAGGCAACACATCACAATAGATTTCCTTGCAACCTACTGCTACTAAAACATTTCAATGCAGCACATCTACTACTTTAAAACTTGTATTGTTCTCCCAATTCTAATAACTTTTAAGGGATCTGATTATAAACTTCCCCTCCAGAGAGTACTGTGAATTAAGAGTAATTCCACTGAAGTCAGTACTGCTGTATAGTACTGAATTAGCATCATAAAGGGGAACAGTTGTTTCCTGATCCTCCGGTGAAATAAAAAGTTGCCATGGGATTAGAGATTAACTGGTTTATACATACCCAAGTTAATAAAAAAATACCAAACCCATTTTCTTTTAACCTACAGCTGTAATTAGGCATCTGAGTTTACACAAAGTGAGATTTCTGATATCAAGCCCACTCTCTAAAAACTGCATTTTAATAGTAGAGCACCAGCCAGTTTTACCAAGGGTCTTGATAACCATATTTAAATACCTGTTAGATGTTAAGCAAATGGAATAAAATCCATTTGAATTCTATCTTTAAAAACAAAATTTCCAAGAGAATCCTACTTTTGTCTTTAAAATGAGATGGAGGGGAAAGTGAAATAACTCAACAATAGCTGATGGAAATCTCTATTAAGACCTGAAACTTCTGGTTGGATTAATTTTTTTCTTCAAAAAAAATTTGTTGCTATTATATGTTCTTTTTCAAACACTTAAATCAAATATGTAGTTATTAAGAGCAGGGCTGGTCCTCTATATTCATAGCCCAAACATTGAATCTTATAATTAGACAGACGTGCACCTCAAGGACAGTATTTTCTGTGTAAATTCTGCCTACTTTTGTACATATAATCACATGGATATTCAATGTTCCTGTGGTCGCAATGTCACTATTATACTTGTATTTGCTTCCAAGCTAACAATATTATAAAAGCAAAAAACTTACAAATTACACAGTAATTAATCCTTGAATGACAGCATACCTATAATTAAGATCACAGGAACATGCAGTCTACAAGAGTGTGTTTGCTCTGGGTTGTGTTCATCAGAAATCATCCATGAAGGCCCGTGGCCGGCACTGAAGGCCACAGATCATGGCTCAACCAGGCTATTCATCTGAGCTTAATCCCTTAAAATAGTGTGAAGGCTACATTGTTTAAATCAATCAGTCAAGAATTTCAGAAAGCTGAGGGTAAAGTTCTATCAGAGGAATTAAATTGCACTCCAATATATTTTATGATAGTAATTGCACTTCATAGTATTTTATGGTAAGTCGCCAAATAAGTTAATAACTGAAACAGGTTTCTGTATTCTCAAGCTGCTAAGTGGCATAAAAATGGGGATTTAAAAAAATTATGATAGTAGCAACAGCATAAGTCAGTTGTGATGGCTGAGATAAACTCCTTTTTTAAGTCCTTTGGATGAAAATTTACTTTCCTATAAGGAGAGAAAATTTCTTTCAGTTTCTAGTTTTGATACTAACTCATGCTTTACTAATTTACTGTCACACTGTTATCTATATCCTGCTAGCCAGTTTAGCTGAGCTTTATTTTTCTCTACAGAGAACTCAAGGACAAAGTGGAAGAGTAAGAAAGTGGGAAAGAGAAGAGAGACAAAAGACTGGTGATAGCAAGAATACCAGCTTTGCCTTCCAGGGATATCTAGAGCTCAAACAAGTTCAATGGAGGCAGCAGCTTTATTTGAGAGCTTCTTTTTTAGTCTACTTTTGTTGGATTTTTGATGATTTGATGTCAGTAACGTCATGGAAGATCTTTGTGTTCTCAAAGTACGGTGGGGTTGACCTTCCTCTTGGATACCTGTTAATCCCACATTGGTGATGCCAATAGCATTCCTATAGACAAGTAATACGGTCAGAGAGTAGAGCTGATTTTAAATGCAGATATGGACTCACCTGCAGAGCATTAGACATTTAATTAAAAAGACTTAATGCCAGGTTTTCCTTAAATTTTAAACTCAGCCTTACTAAATTAACAAAGATGATGAGTTGTGTCCAGGTACACTGGCCGCGCTGAGAAGAGAGAGCATGTACCTTCAATACTGATTTTTACTCTTCATCTCTAAATAGAAATACTATTGATGGAGGGAAAAGCTGCTGTTAGATTGCTATGCTGTGTCTATAATCTATTTGCTGTAAAATGGAAAATGACCCAGGGAAATAAATGTGCTATGCAAGTCTGGGTAAGAAAGCTCTAATAGAAAATGTTGTTTTGTTTTGTTTTTTAAAGAGAAACATGGCTTTTCTGCACATATGTCATAGATTTTTAAAGATCTAAACACCTGGAGCTGGTAGTTGGTTGTGCTGTCCTTGCTAATGTGAGAAGAATCCCAGTGTGTTGACTAAAATCCTTATATTTTTACACCATGTCTACGGGGTATTTACATTCTTAAATGGCATGTACACAGAAATCTAAAAAGAAACCAAACAGTGATAATTTAATTGTAATGAAGTGCATAGGACATGAACTTTAAAAGAAGACTATTACCAGTTCAGTCACCAGCCAAAGGCATCAGAAATAAGCAGGAATGAATAAATATTAAATAAGAGTTTGACATTTATATAGATCTTAAAATCATAAAATTCTTTGGGTTGGAAAAAACCTTTAAGATTCTAGAGTCCGACCATTAACCTGCCAAGTCCACCACTAAATTCTGGCCCTAAATGCCACACCTACATGTCCTTTAAATACCACCAGGGAGGGAAATTTGACCACTTCCTTGGGCAGTCTGTTCCGATACCTGACAGCTCTATAGTGAAGAAATTTTTCCCAATATCTAATCTTAACCTCTTCTGGAGCAACTTGTGTCCATTTCCTCTTTTACCTGGCAGAAGAGGCCAACACCCACCTGGGAGCAACCACGTTTCAGATAGACGAGGACCTCCAAACCTCTTTTTTCTCCAGGCTAAACATCTTCAGTTCTCTTAGCTTCTCCTCCTGAGTTTTATGCTCCAGATGCTTCTCCAGCTTTCCTGCCTTTCTCTGGACACACTCAGCAGCTCAATATCCTTCTTGGAGAGGAAGCCCAAAACCAAACACAGGATTTGAGGTGGGGGACAATCACTGCCTTAGTCCTGCTGACTACGCTGTTTTTGATATCTTTTTTGTGAACAGACTCAGGTTCTTCACCCAGAGGGTGGCTGAGGGCTGGAACAGGCTCCCCATGGATGTGGTCACAGCACCAAGCCTGACAGAGGTCATGAAAGGTTTGGACAATGCACAATCACACATGGTATGATTCTTGGACCTGTCCTGTGCAGGGCCAGGAGTGGGATTCTATGATCTTATGATCTTTGTGGGTCCTTTCCGACTTAGGATATTCTATGATTCTGTGAAATGGCAGCAAGAAAAAGAGTACTGCTCTTTAGGGTGGACACAATTTAGATTATTCATATTATTTAGATTATTCATTATTTTTATTATGTAAATTGTCAAAGAAAAAAACCCAGCAAACTAATAGGGATAGCCAGGTTATTTCTACCATTTACTTGGATGAGCATAAATTAAATTTTTCAGGTACTTGTTGCCATGTATTTATGTATGACCCAGATTTTTTGCTTTATGTCAGTATTACCTTGTTTCTTGATTCACATTATCATAGAGCAGATGAGAAAATATTTTCTCATCCATTTTCTAAAATTTATTTCTGGATAGACAAACCATTTGGTGTTTAAATAGTTAAGAACTTGAAAATCATTTGGAAGATATTGTTGCACATTGCTATATAAAGAGTACATTTGAGCCTATGGAAATGCTATTCTGTGGCATTAATCACATTTTATTCTTAGAGAATTGGATCAAACACTGAATTAAAACACTAAGAGTTCACAAGGAGCTATCAGCTAAATTATGCTAACCACTATGAAAATACTATGGGAAATAACAAAGTGGAATACAAATGTGACACCCTTTAGAAATGTGTATTCCCTATTTATCATTTGAACTTTGTCATAATAACCCAACATTAAACAGGAAAGTTTTACCTGACCTGTAGAGTTAAATATTAGGTAATATCAGATTAAAAATATAGGCAAAATAAATTGACTTCAACCTTGATCATAAATGGGACAATTGAATAAGTGATAAACCAAATTGGGCAATTAGAGTATTTCAAATAGGAAGCATAGAAATACTGGATAACAATAGAAAAAATGGTAATTCCCAGGATACATGAAAAGAATACAGGGAGGAAAAAAGAATAAAAATTGCCAGAAGAAATATCATTTTCATGGGCAGGTAAACAAATTAAGTGACTTTTTTTATCTGCCTGGCATAAGTTCTAAGCAATTCAGTGTTATTCAATGGTGTCAGATATTGCTGAAACATCCAAGAATATAACATCAATTGAAAACTGTGACTGATTAGGGGTAAAAAGAGCTTACAAGCATTATCCCTGCTTTCTTCTCTTCTATGGCCACCCAATTTGACAGAAAATCCATTTCTTTCTAAGTTAAATCCCTAAATGTCACAAGATATTTGAAGAAAAATTTTGTAAAGTGCATTCTTGTCTGAAATAAAAGATCATGGATGTGCTGATTTCAGCAGGGCTGTGCCATTTTGGGTTATTCAGACACCTGAGCCTATTCTTAGATTTTTATTAAAAAGATAAAACGTTGGAAATGCAATCACCTGAAAGCTGATGTTGATGTTTAGAAAGACCATAAAAGCCAATGACCTAAGATAGGTAGGTGTTCACCTCCCTCTGTAGAGCACCAGAAGGTAGAAGTCTTTGACTTGGTATTGACACTGAAACATAACAGTTTCAGAGTTAGTTGAACTCAATGATCTTAGAGGGTTTTTTTCAGCCTTAATGATTATATGATTCTATGATAAGTGATTCCAGCCAGATCATTACAACAATGTCTTTGTAATATCCAGTTTTGGGTTAAGGATCTATTTTAGTCTATTTGCATGGTCATCGGACTTTGGAACAATTGAGGAGTACCTAAGTGTCTCATCCTTCATAAATCAGTGTAAATATTTTTTCTCCTGATAGCTGAACAAAGCTTAATTATTGAGTTTTTTACCTTTTTACGTAGTAGCTCTGAGAGAGATGATTCCAGGGGTTCTGACTTCAACATCATGGCTCCAGAAGCTGGCACTAATTAGATATGCTTCCAAAAAAATCCAGTGTTTCCCCTCTCTGTCACCTTGTTTTGCTCCTGTGCCACCTACTCCCATATACCAGAACAAGTGTTCATGTACTCACAGTTCAGGTTGAAGCCAACCTAGAAAAAGAGATGGTAGAGGACAAAACATTCTCTTTTATTAGGAATTTCAAGTTATGTACACTTAAACTGATGATGCTAATTAAGAAATGTGACTAAGGCTTTGGGGGAACTCTGCTATAATGAGCCTAATGGTGGGTCCTCTCTGCTGTGTTTCAAGAATAGGAAATATCACCTCTCCTCGTGTTTCTCTGAGCTCCTGAGCTGCTGTAGCTGCTTGGAGTAAGTGCTGCAACTGGAAACGTTAGTTTCTTCTCCCAATTCCTCAAAAACCAGAAGGTTTTGTATTCATTTTGAAGGAATAAAAATATCTATGTATTTAAGGGTGAAATTTTTCTTTATCACTCCATTAGGGCAAAGAGGTGATACCAGGGTTGGGAGTTGAAAATACAGCACAGAATATTCTGAGCTAACTCGACCCAGTACTGATTGTCTTAGACTTGAAGACACATTTTAGCATGTTTTTTTTTAAAGATCTGCATATAAGTTACCCATAATACTCGTTGGCAAACACCTTTTAAACACCAATGAATAGCCCACTAGACAGAAAGTATATAGCATAAGTGTCCAGCTTTTTAATCAGAATGAAGCTGGAAGATAACTAAGGGAAGAACAAGGGTATTCTTTGCTCATGATTGGAAGAAGTTTATTTGGATGAAAATAAAGAAATGTAACTGGAGATCGTCTGTTATGAACCACTACCTGGCCTCAGGTAAGAAAGTGAAATTAAAATCATGTAACTGTGACACACACAAAAAAAACCCAAATGTGTGACTAGATATTAATTTGCTTAGGAAAGGAGTCAGGGGAATACTTGACATCTCCTTAGAGACATGGCAGGTAATAGAGTTGGTGAAATAAACAAATATGGATAATTCAGTTGATTGTTAGAAAAATATCTTGATTTTTTTTTTTTGTTTTATGACTATTATGTACAGAAAATTTATGGAATAGGGACAAATGATGAATAGTTTGCTCGGTGATTGATGCGGGATATAATTACTAATTTACTGATTACATTAATGACCATTTTTATTTGACCAGTTCTGACAGATAAAGAATAATCATTCAGTGGTCTTAGTTATCACTGACATAGAATTAACCATTTGTAGCCTTGAAAAAAAACTCAAAACATGCATGTAGGTACAAACCCCAAGATGTTTGGTTTCTAATCCAAAAAAAGTCTATGGCTTGACTCTTTCTTCATAGGGCAGTAGTTCAGATAATGTATATTTTAGGCAGAATGTTATATCTGTCATGAGATGTGTGATACAGTGAACACAAAGGCCTAAGATTTGCCAGAGTTTGTGGAAATTTATCTAATATATTCAAAACTGATTAGGAATTGCATTTATTCAACAATAAAGCATGAACATGTCAGGTGTTAACGATGACAGCAGTCTTCCTGAAGACATAGATTGTTCTCCAGGCAGAAGTTTATGTTCTCAGTGCCTTGGGAGTTTTCTCACTCCAACTGCTTGTGACTTCTGAGCACAGTAGCACCTGAGTAGAGGTGCTGCAGCCATAGATGCTCTGTTGCCTTGTAACCAGTGTGCTCTATTTCATTATGTTTTAGGAATGAAGGAAGGATAATGCAAAGTTACCAGGCATTTGGCATCTAATATTTTGTTGGGAAATCTTTATTTCTTAAAGTCATGGCAGAGCAGAAAACAACATTGTAGGGATGGATCTCGCTCCTTTTCTTATTACTACTGAAAAAGAAACGTGAATGTGTTCATTCCTTTGTACATAACTCATGTATTTTCTGTATGATCTGTAGGTCACTTTTGTGTCAAATGCTCCTATGCCTCTAAGGAGTGGGAGACAGCTTAGAATAACTACTGCTTTTAGAAAATGGTGTGGCATGGGTGAAGAGGATGCAGCTATCACACCTACAGTTTTCTAACAGAGCACAGGATGCAGAATGCGGGGGGAGCACCTGTGCTACTGTGTGTCCCCCCACTTGTATCGCAGCTGTGTCCTGGCCTGTTAGAATGGTGGCTTTGGATTTGACAGATGTGCACTCCACATTTGCAGCCAGGGGAGCCAAAGGCCAGTTATGCTTCTGTGAATATCTATTTCCTATGAGTGAAATGTATTTAAAAAAATAAAAAAGCATTCCTTGTTTAAAAGGCTGTGCAAACCTTGGAGATTATTTGAATTTTTTTTTTT
>VXAU01003746.1:278294-390555 GCA_013399695.1 Formicarius rufipectus | reverse complement strand
GGTGTGTAAACCTTGGGGGTTTTTTTTTTTTTTTTTTTTTTTTTTTTTTTTTTTTTTTTTTTTTTTTTTTTTTTGTTTCCTTAAAAGCTTGGTAATTACTTGGAAAATTAGTACAGTATCTTTCGAGGGAAATACTCCCTGTCTAAAAATGAATGTGTATTGCCTTCAGGAGGTGACTCTTATCTCCTTTAGCGGATTCTACAAAAAAAAAATAATCATCCTTTATACTGCTTAGTAAACGATTAATATTGTAGATACAGAAGGATAGACAATCAACATTTTTTACTATTATGCAATGTTTTTTAAAGCCTTTGCTATGATGAGAATATAGACTTTAAAATGCTCTTGTATTCATCAGGTTCCTAAGATCTCCTGAAAAGGAAAGTAATTTTCCTATAAATAATTTATTTTCAGAGTCACAGTGAACTCTATATCTTAAATGCAAACTGATTACAGCTTGCCCATCTTGAAACATTCAAAACTACCAAGTCAGGATGCATGAAAAGGTAAGTTTGGCTTAAAACAAAGAGAAATTAAGAGAAAAATAGGTTTATGTTTCTTTTATTTGTTAATCCATTTGGAAGTCTGTACAATGAACTTTTCACTATTGATATGGTTAACTACATTTACCTGTCAAAATGCATCTGGTGTTCTGACATTTTAGAGCTCTTTCCATTTAATAGACCTCAAGATTGACCCATTTCTTATTTTTATTTCCATTTTGTATTTTATCGGTATATATTTCACATTTTTATTTTTTATTTAATGAAAATCTATGTATTTTGGTAAAAAGATAAGGCTTTAATAAATAAAAATTATAAAAATATGTAAAATGGGTTGAAGAAAATGTAGAAAAAATGTGAAGTGGAAAAGTCTTAATAACACAAATAACTTCAACCCCCTTTTTTTTTTTTAATAAAAATGTTGTTAGGGAAGACATTTTGAGTGAAATAGGTTATACAACTTTGTATATAATGCCTGTCATTTATGTGTTTCCTGAAATTCTTTTTACTGTTGGTAACTAAATATATGAATGTATTTTCCGAAAATTTATTTGCTTTGCTGGACAAAGCAGCTAAAGGATAACTTTCTCAACCAAAGAAGTTACCCTGAAGAAAAGAGTATGTATCTCCAGAGGTGAGTGACTTTGCCTGTTTGCATGATAGTTTTTCTGTCCTGTGTTTCACAGAACCATAGAATCCCAGAGTGGTTTGGTTTGGAAGGGTCAGATCATAATGTGGCCTGTGAGGAGGGGGTGGTACATCACCACAGGGATCTTAAAGAGCTTCTAGTTCCATTCCCTCCTCCATGGACGGAAACATCTTCCACTAGGTCAGGTTATTGAGAGCACCATTCAACCAGACCTTGAACACTTACAGGGATGGAGCATTCACGACTTCTGTGGGCAACCTGATCCAGTGCCTCATCACCCTCTGACTAAAGAATTCTTTCCCAATATCTAATCTAAACCCACGCTGCTTAATCCTAAAATTATTCTCTCTTGTTCTATCACCACATACCCTTGACAGGAGTCCCTCTCTCCAGCTTCCTTGCAGACCCCCTTTAGGTACTGGAAGATGCTCTAAGGTCTCCTCAGAGCCTTTCCTTCTTCAGGCTGAGGAGCTCCAACTCTCTGAGACTGTCTGGAGAAGTGTTCCAGAGCCTTGCTCATCTTCATGGCCTCCTCCGATCTCACTCCAACAAATATGTAGGGGACTGCAGAGCTGAACCAGCACTCCTGATGGGGTTTCATGAGAGCAGAGTAGACGGGCAGAATCATCTGCCTTGACCTTCTGACCACAATCTTTTAGATGCAGCCCAGGACATGGTTGGCCTTCTGGGCTGTGAGTGCACATTGCTGAGAAATGTTGAACTTCTTTTCCACTAACACTCCCAAGTCCTTCCCAAGTCTTCTCAATCCATTCTCCATTTAATTGTCACATTCTTCTCTGGAGTCAGAATCTCCAATCTAGAAGCCCTTCTGATCTTTCCTTGCAGAGAACAAAGGAAAATGAAATTCCACAGTGGACCAGACCTCAGTGATTTGGTTTTCATGGAGTGCATCATTGACCTTGAGCTTCCAAGCAAAGATCAGTTTAGAGCTTGTTGGTCAACCTGCAGTGTTGCAAAATTTTCTCAAAGTATGAAGAAAAATTTCTGAAGAACACTGGAGCTCCCTGTTTCCTCTCTCTTTAATCTTACAGACAGGATAATGGATGTTCCCTTTTAAAGCATTTGTGCTATTGATTGTCTATTGCCTTTATCACTACTTTACAAAAAGCTGTTACCTTACTTAGTTCCATGTTCATTATTTTATTTACTTCAGAAGGTCCCAAGATGGGATTTACCATCCTGGATCAAAACAGTAAAACCTGATAATTCAGAAGTTTTTGGAATGCAAACAACAGTGTTATGCAAGGTCATGTTTCTCTGATAATCACTAATTGCTCCAAAATCACATATTCAAAATGGAAAAGAGAGCTGATTCCATCAAGTGACATCACTTAGAGGAAGAGATGACACACACTGGCCACCCAGCAATAAAAAAAAAATGTTTCTTCTGCTTACCAGTGATAAATTTATTATTTTTTAAATAGTAGAAATAATGAAGTTTCTGCCATTTTAGCAAGGAGACCATTCCTTATCTGAATATAGTTAATTCTCAATAATTACTATACACAGGAATTTTCTTATTTTCATACTCTTGTACTAAACTGAATAATTGCTTTTTCCTCCTTGTTAAAGCCCTTCAATATTTTTAAGCATTTACAATGTATTCAATTAGTTGTATAATGGCAAGATATACAAACACTGAGGGAGGATCTTCTAAATGAAAATATGGAAGTTAGGCATTGATTTTCTGTAAAAGCAGAGCACTTAACAGCACAACACTCTGTTGTCTCCTGGGCCAGATCCAGGAAAGGATTTAGACACCTAAGACAACAGCAGAGTAGATACAAATTATCCACATCCATTCAGCCACTATTTAACCTCTGTGGAACCTAAATTCAGTAAGTAGCTCCCTATTCCATCTTAAAATCCCTGAGCACCTAGGCTTGTGCTTCTGTAGATGCTCAGGCTGGATGATGTCTGTGTAGTCATCTTAACACTTATTTTCCTTCTAAATTTGCCTGGATCCCAGAAGTCGAAATACTTTTGCTTGAATGTGCTCCCAGACTTAACGTGAGAGGTTCCTTTGCAGTGTGCCAAGAGCACATCTGCAGAAACAGGCTGCCTTTCTCCAGTCTTCTTTGCTCTAAGTTAGAGAAGACAATGGTTTTCACCTTTTCTGTCAGATTCTAGTGATCACCAGCTCACAAATTATATCCAAGTTCAATTTCTTCCTCAGAAAGCATTAAACACACAGATCCTGTCTGACAGGAAAGTGCTTTCACCACTCTTCTGCATTTTTGGGAAAGAGAGAAGAAAACCTTTGCACCCTTGGTTGCCCCTAAGCCACCCCATGGCAGGGAACATCAGGGTTGCTGGCCAAGAAGATTCTACCATGCTGTAGCCTGTAGTGTTCCAGATGGAGCATTTACAAATCATCCTGACCTGCAATGTGAAAAAGTCAAGGGAAGCAATATATGAATTTGGGGTCCACTATTAGTTTCAGGTACTCAAAATGTGTATTTGATGTCCACATGGTTAGTCTCTATACTCAAGTTAGTCTACCTCCTTGCCCATGCTAATTTTATGTTTCCTCTGGAAATACCTCAGATTTTAAGAAGATACCTGTAAGGATGGGGGAAATTCATATGAGAAACATGCTCTTTCTTTTCCTTTTAAGTTCTACTCTGGATTAATTTTTTTCCCCCTGAACATTCCAGTTAGCATTACACATTGGTTATTTCGTTTTTAAACTTTTGGTCGTGTTATATATCTGTTTCTGTGGCATTTCTTGCATTTATACATCTATCTGGCATTGGGGATTAAAATTGCTTAAGAAATGGAATAACATGTACCTGTTTATTTTATCTCTATATTAAACTGAATATTTATTGGAATTGTTACTCAGTTCTATCACAAATGTCAGTCTTCACAGATTTCTTCCTTATATATATGTGTACATATATATATATATTTGAAACTGGTTTTCTTGAAACTATGAACTTGTAATTTTTAAGTTTAATCCTAATTGTTTTATTAATAAATGTATTCTCTTCCTGTCTTACCTCTTAGACTATTCTGATGCATTTGCTCATATTGATATCTCTCACTTATGACTTTAATCTATCAAAATCCTTTAATGCAAGCCAGTCTTTAAAGACCTTTCTAAAACTTAAATACAAATGCATTATAAATTTAAACATATGAAATCTACTGTCTCACTCTCCTCTATTGATTTCACAATTCTATCAAGATAATAATCAATATTGATAAAAGCTGTTGTTTGCAAATATGTGGCTAATGCGGCTTTATGCCATAGATCCTTGTTAAGCTAGTATTAGTTTCAAAAGAAATGTATTGAATTACTGATGAAAAAGATTAAACTTATGCATTAGGGACCTACTGGGTAAAGCAGAATATTAGCTAATTTACAAGGTCTAATTATGATTTTAGAATAATGTTTTTATCCCAGAAAACTGTGTTATTACTTTGTCAGGGCTAGTCAAACAAATATTTTGAATAAAATAGACAGTCTGAGTTTTTTCCAGAAATAACAGTTTGACTACCTATGCATCATTACTCATCACATATACTCATTTATATAAAACAGGAGGCATGTTTTATTCCTTTTCAGAAGTTAAGCTCAATGCCAGCAGATACCACCGTTATATTATGATGTCTTTTTCTTTAGGATTACCTTTATGTACTACATTCTGGAAAGGGTGTTTTACAAACACTTCCAAAGGAGTTGAGGATCAGCTGTCTACTTTCAGACCACAGATAGCATGCTGAGGATTAAGAAATGTTATTATTGTGAGAATGAGTTTGATGTTTTGTTCTTTTTGACAGAAAAGCCTGTGGTGATTGTTGTTAAATTATTGTTTTTCAGCAGATAGCAACAAATTGAAATCTCCATTCCAACACAGGCAGAAACTATGCTTCCAAGGAGGGAATAATTAGTATTTATTGGATTTTTTTTCACATTGAATCATTTCACTTGTTCTGCTTTTTCTCTTTTTTCAGCCTTTTTTGTTTCCATCTTAAGAAACATGATCTTGCTTCAGCAAAGGTCAATGAAGTCTTGCCATTAACCACGAAGAAAATTAAAAACCATCTTCTCAGAAATCATTGCAGCCTATTATTTTTTCTCCTGCTGCTTCAGTCTATGGCTTTTGTCTTTCATAACTCTTTTGTTTATTGTTTCGGCTTGCAATTGTTCCCTCAAGTGTTGGCTCATTGATTTTGCTTTTTTAATTCTTACAGTAGCTTTACTACTCAAACACTGTTTTCCTTTCTACAAAGGAAGTAGGTAATTTGCTGTACAAACAGGCTTTGTTGGCTTTGATGCAACAGCCATACTCAGCCCTCCATTCAGTAAGGCTAATGCCCTGTGAACTCCAGCTTTAGTCTGCTGTCATTCGCTCTCATGTTCCTGGCTTATGAGGGGATCACATTTTATTTGCTGAACTTATCAGTGATTTTTCCTTCTTCTGGTAATTGCCTGACCTGCTTTGATTGTCGTTTACAGTATGTACTGACTCACAGATCTTTCCATCTACTTTATCTCTGCTTGTTCTTATCAGTAGAGCCTCATTGACATTTAGTTTGGTCAGGGCCCACCCAAAGACTTCTCAGTAAAAGTTCCCGTATTCTAATGATGGGCACTTTGAGATCTGAAATATTTGTATAACATTCCAGGGAAAAAAGGACCTTTAAATTAATGATATGTTTTATGTCTTAGTGTACTCTTTTTACTACATATTTAGAACAGAAAGCATTTACTTTCTTTTATATCCCTTGACAATCATACATTTTTGCAACAAAAAAAAAAAAAAAAAGGCCAAACCAACCAAACAAAATCCCTTGAAAAAACCCAACTAAACTAATTTTAAAACATATAAAAGTAAAAAAAATTGCTTAGAATAACCTCTCCCCGCAACTTTCAGTTTTGCTTCAGAATATGTTTGTTTATCCTTGCACTGCAAAATGCAAAGTAAATGCCATTAGTGCCTTTTCACACTGTGCTCTGTGCAATTTATGCTGAGCAGTAACAGACTTCAGCAGTAAGTGGCCACATAGTGAGATGAGCAGTTACATAACCACAGACAGTAATTGGATGCTATTAATGAGAATTTGGGCTAACACCATTTTTTAGCCCCAGACCTAGTTAGTTTTTTATAATCTAGATTAATGCCATATACACTCTTTTTACAGTGTATAATTATTTTCCTAATCTCCAGTTGTGCTTTCCAGAGTCACTGAAATAAGGATGCCTCTGTGTTACCCTGATTTGTCCAAGTGCCTCAGATTTTGTATCACATGTATGGATTTTTCGATGGTGTCTCTTTATACAGAGCAGTGAAAAGTTTTGTCACCTTGTAGACAGCTCTAAGGAATTGTACTTCTCATAGTTCTAGTTCTTCTAACTTTTTCATCTTGTTCCTTTTGTTCCAGAGAGTAAATGCTTGTACCCTTAGAAAGCAGCAGCTGCTTGTATTACACCTTCTCAGATATTCCATATGGCCAGAAGCCAGAGCAGGGCAGAAACAATCATCAGTTCATAATTAATTTTTTCTTGCTGTTGGCTTACAGAAGGGAATAAATGGGGAGCTGTACCTGGGTCCTGCACCAGACCTCTGTTTTTATGGTACTTTCCAGCATGGCAACAGTTGCTTTCTAACTAGATGAGCTTGGGAACAGATCTAGGATGTTGGCAGCTTAAATAAAGGACAGGGTTCCAGCATCTCCTGTGGACAGATAGACACTTCTTAGCAGAAGGTGTAAGGAAAGTAGGAGATGCCCTAGTCTTCAAAATGTATAATTTTCCACTGAAAGCTGTATCCTTGCATGCAAGTACAAGCATGCTTTGACCTGATTTCCTGGGTAACAGTAGTTACTGCAAGCGAAGCCACTCGGAGCTGCAGGTGCTCAGCACTTAGGAAAATCAGGTATCAAGTGACAAAGGTGAACTTGCAAAGAATTTTTTGAGAAAGAATACCAGTTGATCAATATTCAGTTAACACCTCAAATTGTGCTGTATGTGATCATATTTAAAATATTTCATACCTAGAGCAGTCTAATAAAGCACTGCAATAGAAAGAAGTAAATACAAGGTAATTTTTTTTTTAGTGTTTTTTATTTCTTATTTTCTGCTTAGTCACTGAGCTCTATCCAATTGACTGACCTTTAACTGGAGTCTGTGTCTATAGAAATTAGATTTTACAAGTAGCTCTTTAGTAGGTGAAAAACCTAAAATTTGGCATAAAATGCTTTATATCAGGACCTTGTGGAAAGTGACAAAGCTATCTTCTTGCTGATCCTTTCCGAGGACTCAGAAAGAGTCTTGCTTTACCTAGTTTAGTATTAGTTGAGCTTTCTAGCCCAGGACACCTTCTCTAAGTAAGCATCCCCACTTTTCCCATGATTCAGCACATTCCATTCCAAAAAGCTTGGCAAGTTCAGTAGCATTCCATATCCATGAGCACTTTAAATGAAATTTGAACAAAACAATTAAAAATATGGCTAAAAGTCTGCTTCTTTGCAGACGATTTTGTGCAGTTGCAATCCTTGGAGAGTGTCAAAACAAGTCTGGATAAATCACTAAGATTCTTACTTTTAAAAATCCTTGTGCGTCTGGAATGACAGCAGGATTTGATGGAAATTGCTTCCCTTGCTGTGTTCTTCCCAGTCTGCCAGGAAGGGCTGACTTCAGAAGCTCCAGCTTTTCAAGAGGCAAGATTTCCTTGGTTTTGAACTTATTGAGGGCTAAAAGCAGACAAGATGCCAGGCAAGATGCAAGATCTAAATTACAAGAAGTTACATAAGACTTTCAGGACTACTAGTATATTGACCCTAAAATTTGTTTGTATTTCAACTGTCAGTAACACATCAACAGTCCATGCTAAGACTATGTTGTTTTGCGTGAGAAATCTCTCATCTTGTCATCTCTGAATATATGTATCCTTTCTGTCTGTTATTTTGTATCAGCACTAATTAAAAAGCATGTAATTCAGTTTATGGAAGAGTGGGATTGCAGAAGAAAACACAAGACACAAGAACACTATATTTTTTAAAACATTGATCACTTTTTGAAATAAGACTCCCTGAATGAAAATGACTGAACACTTCTCTACATTAAAAGTTGCCATAAAGAAAAAAAAAAAAAAAGACATGTGAATTTAAGGCTCATAAACTTTTCCACACTAACTCTTGCAAATTCTCTTAGCTAGTAGTGTGTGAAGTAAATTACTCCACTTCTGAAGAGCATCAGTAAGTTCACACCTTAACTTTGACATGGAGGAGGTTATCTTATATTCACTGTGTGTTGCGTGCCTTACATGAGTTACTTGTGTGTTGCAAATTCACAAACTGATCAGAGTTGCTGCATGAAAAAACCCACCCTTGTGTGCATTTTTTAGTGCACATGAGATGTGTTTGGGAAGGGAAATGTACATAATCAGGGACAAGGTAAAGAAATTACTCATCTCAAACTTATTCCAGTGGTTGCTCCTTAGTCACGCAGAAAGTCTTTGTGATATTCATCATTGCTCCTGCTCCAAGTCATCAGTGAACCCGAAACAATTGGTATGGAGAAACAACAGAAAACTGGGAAATTTTAGAGTCATTTGACATCTAATCCTAGTCCTTCACTGCTTCTTATACATGCTTTTCTTCCATCCCATGACTCTGTTGAAGTGTCCTGGTAGTATGGATTGCTTCTTCTTGCCATGCCATAGAACATGTGGCAAATTCAGACCTGGAGGTGGTATGGTATGGTAGGCAGAGTGAAACCCATCCACCATGGTGGCCTCTAACTCCTCAAGAGCCCCAGAAAGGGCCTGGAGCTCCTGCCCTGCATGGGAAACCTCTAAAATTTTTGTCACTCTCCTGCATAATTGTAGGACCTTCTTAAAAAGATAAACCAATGAGTAGCTAGCAATGATGGCAATGAGAGGGTCCAGTCGTCAACATACCCATTTTCTGCATTTTCATATTTACCCAACAGCAATGGTTACCAAGGGCAGATTTAGACTACAAGCTATCTCTTTCTAAATATATATGAAGCCCTCCCAGAATATTAAAATTGATGGCACGTGAGACAATATTCAGTTTACAAAATTCAGCTCGTGTATAGCGTCAGCTGTCAGAAAATCTTTCCAAAACCTGCAGTGATTAATCAGCATATTTTATCTAAAATCTGAGTGGGAATTCTCACTATGGCTTTTTTTCTTACAAAATTTCCAACACTTTCTGTATCTCACTAAGCCAAAAGTACTGAGAGAATAGCCTTTTTTGTGGCATTTTTGGCACTTGTAATCCAGATTGGAACCACAGTTTGCATAAAGCTTAGAAGCTTTAAAAGCTAGCTATGCTTTATGAATCTCTATAAATAGCATTCTTTTTCAGGTGAAATGATGATTGTTACCATAAAACATCTTGTCCATTACATTTCCAAAATCATGTGGTGACTTGGCTAGAAGAAAACAGGGGAACTATTACATGTCTTGTTTGGGCTACACTTTTTCAATTTATGCCTATGCCAAGAAAGTGTAAATAAATGTGATCTTTGTAATGAGTTTAAAAACTAAAAATTCAGTCTGCTTCAAGTCAACAAAGCGTTTCAGTGAAGCTAACTCCAATTGTAAGTAATGCAGAACAGAATATCCAAAAATCATTAGAATTGCTGAAAAATCAGAAAAAAATAAGAACAAGAAAAGGAGAGTTCTTTCTCTATTAATTCATACTTCTGAACATTCTATTTAAAATGTTAAAGCTTTTCTCTTTAAATGAAAAAATGGAACTGTCACGTAATCACACAACTTCAGGGTTAAGAACTTTCAAACACAAGGCCATTTCCACAGTATAATTAGAAGAGATAAAATGTTGCTTACCCTTTATATCCAGATAAATGCATACCTAAGTCTTTACAGACTGAAGACCTACATCAGACTAGCTATAACTGTGCCTGTGTTGCACCAGTGAAGGACTGGAGACATCAAATTGGTTGTGAGTGGCGGTAGGTGTGGAATGGGAAACAGTCTGTCCAATTATATGAAGCTAAGACACAGAATTTATCAGCTGAGGTGTAGAAGATGGTGGGAGTCCAGCTGCAACAGTACTGTATTATGTGATCTTTCCCATCTGTTATCAAGACAACACTATGTGCCACATCTATTGTGTCATGTGTGCATGTTCTGTATGACTCAGCCATAGATTATTCCCCAACATGGGACACCTTTCCCAACACTGGACACTTTTAAGATTCAGGTGAACAGGGTGGAGGGCCATCTTGTCTTGACTGTGCTTTGGCCAGGAAAGATTGGACCAGTTGATCCTTGAGGTCCTTTCCAATCTGGTATTCAATGATTCTGTGGTGCTGAGATATCATATGTAGTGCCTAAAGTGGTTTTGAGTTTTTGTTTGTTTGTTTTAATTTATTCTGAAATATTTTGTCTTTGAGTAAAATTTTACTGTTTCATTTATCAGAGAAAGCTTCCTGCAAAACAGAATCAGAGCCTGGAGAGAGCAGTTTCAGGTCTGCTGAAGGCATGAAAATGAGAATTGAAGGAGGAAATGTAAGGAAGATACTATAAATATATAAATGGAGATAAAGGTACTGAGACCTGAGTGCCAATGTATATTTTAAGGACCAGAACCCAGAAGAGGGGAAATTTGAAACAATGTCTATTCAATTATGCCAACGATTAACTATGGGGAAAAAAAAATCAATCTGTATAACAAAAGCTGGGACACAAAGCAGAAACACTGAGATAACTATAATAATACAAATGATCGTCAACACATTTAGTATTAAATACATTGGTTAATTTTATTTATTGTGCTTTCTACATTACTATACCAAAGAATTCAATATTTATGTATGAAGATAAGAGATATTCAGTCAACAGATAGGAAGAGTACAAGCAAACAGCAAATTCTGGTCACTGTGGTAGGCTAGAGTCAAGACGTGGGCCACTTCACCTTTGTGAATGTTTTATATGTGTCGATGAGGAAGATTCTGCAGGTGATTCCCCAGTGACTTTTGCAGGTATTTATGGGTGGGTTACAGTGTAGGTGAGATCAGGATGCTTGGCTGTGCTAGGGGGCCAGATTCCATGAGGGGGATGATGGTATGTACAGTAGGAAAGGGAGATCTGTGCACCATGCAACTCGAGAGGAGAGTGGCAGACAGGTTTTCACTATCACTTCTGAAGACTTACAACCCCCAGCCAATGTAGCTAATGGATCTCAAATGTACAGCAGCACCAGACATACTTCTCAGGTTAGCCCATGTGATTAGCACTCAGACCAAACTCCCACAGTAACTACATCGACAGCTTCTTGCTCATAAGCAGCTCTTACATCATGGCATCACTAATTCTGCAGCCACCTAGGGTTATCTCTGTGATTTTTTTATGATGTCACACTTCTGTTCCCTGCCTCTCCCTGTGAACTGCACTTGCAGGCAGGTTGTTTTGTCCTTGTGGGAGTGCATGGAGCCAGAGGTTTCACAGGAATCATTACAGCAGTTGGTTTTGTTTCTGCCCCAAATCAGATGGATTGCAACTTCTTCCAACAGCAGGGTTAATATATCATTAAAGCTTTTGTGTGGGGACTATAAAAAGGCTTGGGCTAAAACCAGAAGAGCCTGGCTTAACTGAGAAGGGGCCTTAGAGGCAAAAGATCTTATCTCTTTCCTGACACTTTACTGCTGGTTTCTAGTCCTTTTACATATTTCCCTATTCTTTTAAGCTCAGTCTTTTCCTTCTCTGTGTTTTATCCATGATTTCTCCTTCCCAGGAAGCCACCAGGCCTTCCCATTCCCTCCAGCAAGGTACCAGCCTCAAGTTCCCTAATGCCACCTCCGCTGGCAGTGTGCCCTCCCCATCCTCCTATGCCACGTGCTCTGGGATGTGTCTGGCAGTGAACCCTCTGCCACAACCTGCATTCCCATGGACTTTCACCCTGCAGGACAGCTTGGGAGCCCATAAGCACCAGCTAGTGATACTTGGACAGTCTGGCAATATGTCAAGCGTGAAGAATGCTAAGTACAGGGCAAGACTGCATGCATGGTATGGATGCACAGCCCACAAAGAACCAGGGCTCCCAACAGATTTTTGTAAATTTACCTGCAACATTTAAAAAAAAGAAAGAGTTGAAAGGGTCAAGATAGCTGACAAAGAAGGTAACAATTGTCCTTATTGTTTGATTCTAGAGCTATTGAACCTCTAAAGAAAACAGAAAATGCTTTAAACTGAAAACTCCCTTTATTATCTGTGCTGTTAGCAGGGACACATTGTGCACTTCAGGTTTTTTCCATGCATTTGCTCCCAGATAAGCAGGATGCTATTACTCTCTAGTGGTGCTGTCTTCAGGGACTATTTCTGTCCAGCACTTGGGAGAATGCATTATGAGATGTCAGCATGTGTGAGCAGAGATAGTATGGCTTGTCATGTAGCGATAGGCCATATTCTGCAATAAAATGATGGCTTTGTCTTTTATCACTGTCACAGCCTTTCTTAACAAGCTGTGATTCTGTGGTTCATCACAAAGGAAACTGTCATCCCTAGATACGTGCCTTGAATGTCCTTTCATCTTCCATGCAGGTAGAATCTGCCATGTGACATCAAGCAGAACAGTAACTCCAGATGGACTCTGGTAGTGCAGCAGAGTATTAACAAAGGGGTTCACTGGCACAAATTCAGATTTTGCGCCTTAGATTACAGGGATGAGGAAAACATATGCAAGCTTTCAAGTGAAGCAAGATCTAGTGATATGGCATAACTATAAATAGAAATAGAAATGTTAGTAATCCATCGTGTTTAAGTGATAATTTATTTATCATGGTGTTATACCAAGCACTAGATAAGTCAATTAGAGTTGCTTTCAAAAGCAAATAAATAGTATTGGTTCAATGGAGTGATGACAGGTGAAATGTTTTGAGGAACTCATAAGTTCTGTAGATAGATTTCTCCACATAATTATGTTTAGGGTAAAATCTGGAGAATCACTGGCCTTCACTAAAGATTATGATGCTGCTAGCAATTTATCTGGCTCAATTTATCTAATGCCTCTATTCATAAGGTCATTGAACAAAGAAACAATGTCTGTTGCTAGGATCAGAAGCAGACACCTAAGGAGAAAAGCCTTCAGCATTTCCAGAGGGCAAATATATTAAATAGTTACACAGGATGTTTAGTGAGAGCTTTGCACCAGAGCCTTCAGGTCAGAATTTTCTGGCGGAGGAATATGGACAGATTCTGCTCACTTCAGCATTCTGTATGGTCATGGGACATATTATACTGCTAGTGTTGTGATTCTGTAGATCAGATTAAACTACTTTGTGGACATTAAAGTATGAATATTTCATGTGAGCTTTTACAGGGCTGATTTTAAACTAAGGTGCTGAAGTACTTCTCCACTTTCCTCTTTCCTGGGATTTTGTATTTTTTAAGCTAGTCCTCCCCTGCATAAAGTTGTTCTTCCATGTGACTGCTTTTTAATTGTGTAAGTGGGAAAATGAACTATATTAACCCTTGTGAGGTACAGGCTTCCAATCCCAGTGCAGCAAAAGGAAAAAGAAAGAGATGTCTGTCAGTCAACAAAAGCGTCCTCTGCGGGTGTAAAATTACAAGGAGTGGAAACAGAGTAGTTTGTCCATTGATGGAAAATTGCAGCATTCACATATAACAGTGCTGCAAGGATTTGAGGAATACCAAGGAAACCTGTGTGGATGTGTTATCACTGACAGTGCCTGCCTGGCTGCTTCTTAAAAATAGAAAAGAGGGTGTTGGAAACATAGAAACTAATGTTGAAAAATTTCTGACCACTTTATTTCAAAAAAGTGTCATCTCCCTCTGCTTCACTGAGTGATCTCATCCCTACCAGTGCTAAAGGATTTGAAACAAATTATAACTCCCTGGAAATGGCGTTACAGATAGTCTCCATTGGATAGTGTTTCTCCATTGAGTCCGGATGCATGCTTCCTACCAATGGCAACTTTTAGCTATACTCAAGGTTAGTACCACTTATGCACAAATAGAGACCACACAGATAATTTGGACTCCTTACCTGGGAGGCAGAGAAATCAAAACACTGGTTTTGTTTCACTTTTAAATCTGTGCTTACATGAGTGTGAGTAGGCAGTGAATTCATCTTTCCTGTTGGTGGTATGTTTCCCCACTTCCAAGGGTCCCATTAAACTTGCTTTATGCTGAAGTTAAGCCCGACTGTGACTTCTGGATGACTTCTACCTCTCTTTCTCCCAAAAGCCTGTGTTATGTATGTGCAACAGCAGACTCTGAGACTAAGTCTGTAATAATCTCTAGGCAAAACACATATATGCTTAGATTAAGCAGCATTAAAAGTGAGTTTTTTCACTTGCCACATGGTAAGGTTAATTTATCATGGCAACTTCATGCTCTTGGGTCTTTCTGCTTACTAATGGTTCTTGTTTTTGGACTTTTCCCTTACCAAAAATAGTTCTGGTTTGCATCCTGCATGTATTATATTTCCTATGGACTTTCAACTAATGAAAGTATATGGTGATGAATGTCCCATTGAAGTGACCAAAGGCTGAAAACTCCTGTGTTTTCCTGATGAAAGACTCAAGTAATGCTTACTGAAGATTGTGTTTTCATCTTTTATGGCTGGACCACTGTGGGAGTTTCAAAGTTTATGTTGTGAAAGAGATATGTAGCCAAAACTTTCTGATATGAAAATATGCTACTTTGTGCTGCTTATGGCTCAGATGCAGTTTGTTTTCTTCACAGTAGCAAGCATGGGACTAAGTTTTGGATTTTTGCTGGAAACAGTGGTAGATGAATGCCCTGTATGGCTTTGCTTGTATGCACTGCTTTTACTTTACATGCTGATGTGTCTTTACCTCTGAGTTTTCTCACCTTTATTCTTCTGATACTCTCCCCCATTCTAGTGTGGCGGGAATGAGGAAGAACCTGGGTGTTGCTTATCTGGGATTAAACCATGACAGACCTCATAAAGTTAGGTCATAAGTGAATTTTGCAACACTGAAGTCAGAACCATAGAGTCATCGGGTCATTGAGGTTGGAAAAGACCATTAAGATAATTAAATCCAACCATCAAAGTCAGATATTGATCTTCCCTTTACACTGCAGGGAAGGAAGGAGGATGCACAGAATCCAGTACAGAGAGGAGGAAACCACTTGAGGTACTTCATGGAAAGGAGAGGTAAGACAACTTTTTCCCAGAAGGGTAACAGGCTTGCTGATGCCATCTTAGCCCCATGTTTACTCCTGGAAGGAGATACTTAGCTCTATTCCTAAGCAGCAGCAAAGCTTTTTAAAACCAGATGGTGGTACTGCAGCCCATTTCTGTAGTAACAGAGAGTCTAATGACTGGAGAGCTTGCCATGTGTGCTAATAGTTATGCTTTCTTTTTTCCACCTCAAAGTAAATTGCATTTTTGTGTGTGCACAAGTATCCAATGGGCAAAATGATAGTGTTATTAAATAATATAAATCTTAAATTAAAAAGATTTATAAAGATTAAATAAATCTTTTGTGTGTGTGTTCACTCATTCAATCTATCTGATTCAGTATTGTACACAATTTGTAGCATTCACTGGATATTTCTGAAGTCGGAAATGGTGTGAAACACATCAGTTATTATTTTTTTCTGCTTTCCTTTTCATATGTTGCAGTAAGTCAGTGTACATAATGGTTTTATGATAATTCAGGCTGAAGAATGGTGATTTAGATATATCATTAATTACGACTCTGACACGTCTTCACAGTGTAAGAATACATCCTGATGTATAGTGATGGTGCTATACTGTCATTTAACATAACCCCACACAAACACACCCTGCCTTGTTTTTCATTTTAAGTTAAAGGTATGTTTTATTCTTTCAGTATGAAATCTATTTATAAACTTCTTTTTCTCTAGAAAACAAACCATTATACCTCTATATGCCAATTATTCATCTCAGCACATTATGTAATAGCTCAAATGAGAGCACAAAACAACACAAAAACAGCTGGTTGGAAACTTTACTCAACATTAGGCACTTTCAAGCCTGAACAGTGCAATGTGCATGGCTTAATGCATCATATGTCTTTACTAATTTAAGCTGATTGTGCAAAGAGGGCTGTGTAGGGACAGCTTCTCTTATAGAGTCATGCTGAAGCTAAAGGTCTGCCTGCATTTGCTGCAAAATGGAGCTAAGGTTATTTTTACTTCCTATTTTGTGTTTAAAAAGTGCTGTTAAAAACATAGAGGTGGAAAACCAGTTCATAGTCACAAAAAATCTGTGCAAATAGAAGCACTGGAGAAGAGTATCGTTCTCTTGGGTAGCATTCTGAATTTGGATGATAGCATCAGCTTTGAGTTTTTGGACTTATAGAATTTGAATGAACAAGCATCAAGAGATTTGGAGCTGTAATTAGATTTCTTTTTTCTGTACTGTGCCTTTCTTGAGATCGTTTATAACTCAGCTAATGCTCCTTTATGCTTCTTTTGCAATTTCAAGGTTACTAAATAGATGAGTTGCTATTAATTTTGTCACATTGAAATATTGTTTAAATAATCAAGAAAATATCTTGATATTGATTCTTCATCATGTTAATTTCATGTTACATTTAATAGAATTCCAGCCAAACTAAATTTAAACATAAATATAATAATGGGTAAACTATTGCTCAGAAAAGAAAATATGTATTTTATAAATATGTATTTTATTCAGAAGGTGGAGTTTTGAATAGAATTATATGTATTAAATGTAATTAATAGTACCTGTTGGGCATCTAAAATTATACATATCTGGGATAAGAAAGGTCATTCCAGGAAAATGAAGTCATATGAGTTACTTTCTCCAAGTGCCTGCAGGATAACTATGGATGTATTTTGAATTACATCAGTAACCATGACTTCCATGAGAAATTCTGTGTCTGTTGAACCATTACAGCATCCTCTGTACTTTGATGTGGCCATAGAGCCATCTGGGACCCATTCCCTATTTGCAACAGGTCCTGTACAAGGAACACAGCACAGATATGCAAAGATGTTGCATTTGCAATCATTGGTGCCCCTGGCTGGTACCAGTTCCTGTAGGCAGTTGTATTGCAGGAATGCTCCCCATGGCACATTTTGAAGGTTCATGCTACTTTTCAGCTAAATTTCTAGCTAGTCTTCATATGCAGTAAAGACATGAGAGTGCATTAGGCACCTCTGTTCTGCACTTGATGTGTTTTCTCAGATTGTAACCTCCCTGAGAGACTGTCTTTTTCTGTGCCTATTCATTCCCTAGGGTAACAAAACCCCCACGACTCAGCTGGGATCTGTAGGCACAAGTACACAAGTAAATAAAACCTGACATATACAAATGCTGAACACAAAATAATGATGTTCTTAGGATACAGATCCATTTAGTTGAGTGAATATTAATGATTAAAATTCATTTATAATTTATCTGTTTACTGCCATTTTGTTTTTATATATCTATTATATAAATATCTATTAAAAATATCTTTCTTTTTAAACAGAAGACAGTTTGAGGTCAGTACAAACAAAATAAAACTGCTGTACAGTCCTTAAAATGAACAGGTAAAGGTAAGCAGTAAAGTTCTGTCTTCCAAAAATAACTTTTAGTAGAGCATAGCAGTGAAAATCCATTTCAAGTAAAGGTAAGGAGTAAAATTCTAGCTTCCAAAAATAACTTTTTGTTACAGCTCAACAGTGAAAAACCAATTCAAAGTGCTGACGGACCAATCCTCTTCTGATTGCTCTACTCTTTAGCAGGCTGCCCATTATCTGAATAATAGATAAGAATTGCTTCCAGACCATGAGCAACTCCTGAAGAAGAATCTCTGAGCCATGTACCCCTATTCATCCCAGCACAGGGAGACCTGCCAGCACTGGGCAAAGCCCAGAGCCAGCTTGGGAGAGCCAGGGTTACTTGCCAGGTTCCAAGCTCTGAGAGGTTCATGCTGCCCAGCCCGCATGGCCAGCTCTGCACCCACTTTACCTGCATCCAAGTCATCCTCCACTCCTCATCCCTGATGATGGAAAATTGAGGGACTTACTTGGTACTGATTGGACTGATTTATTTGGTTTCCAGAAAACTGTTCCATAGCATTTGAGAAGGCTTGGCAAAAATTATGGCTTTTATAAGATATGTGGGAGAGATTAACCAGATTAACCTGCTTTGTACATAATGAAGACAAAATAATTTTGAGGCATGAGGTATGTTTTGTTTTCCATTTTTATTAATCCACTCAGAGACACTGGTTTATTTACTGGTTCTCTACTTTCTAGAGTCATAAGGGATTTATTTTACTGAGGAAAATAACTTTCTTCAATCTCCAAACCTGCATTTTATTAGCAAGGCAATGTAAATAAATTTTAGTGTTTTTCATTCCTGAACATTAACCTCCTTGCTGTAAAGCCCACAACATCTATGCCTTTCATAAGATTTTCAAATAATCTTAGATGCCCTGGGAAATAGGTCAAAGCTGTGCTCAGAACTGTGCCATTGCGCAGGTGTTAGTCTTTGCAGGGAGAAGAAAAGCTGGTCTACAGGGCCAGCCTGATTTAAGCAGCAGGTGAAGGACATCAGCCTTATTAGCTGCAACCCCAGTGTTTAAGTATTTGTGTGTGTGTCGGGCGGAACAGCCATAGAGGCAAGGCAACCTCCAGAGAAAGACTGGGCCAAAGTTTCTGTTTTGTTATGTAAGTAATCAATTAATGGGTCAGTCATCCTGCATAGCTGGATCACTTGTTATAGTGTAGATTTTCTTCTATGAATCTTTAATGTACAAATTCAGGTTCAGGCACCTAATTTCTTATGGAAGTTTCTACTGAATATTTTGAGAAGTTAAATTTTCTTTCCCCCCATTTTCTTCCCATTCCTGATTTAAGCTACTGTACATAGAAGATTGTATACAGTTTTGTACTTTGGTTGATCTGAAATGCTTTAGTATTTCTGCAAGTAGAAAAACTGTATTTCCTTTTGAGGCATTCTAATATACCCTAGGTTTCTGTTAAAGGAAGTGAATAGATCTGTTGATATAAAAGGAAAGTAAATGTTTTGGTTGCAAAATAATTAAGCTATTGCTCTACTTTTGGAGAGACAGAATTTTTATTTTTTCTCTTATGGTTGGAATTTTGTTATTTTGCTCTAAGGAAAGGCTGAGGTGGTGCTGCAGAGCAGGTGCTATATGGCCAAGAGTGGCCTGGGCTCGTGAGCTGCCTTTGCAAGCAGTACAGGGGAGGGATGAAGCCAGAGTTCCAGGTGTGGTGGAGGGGAAGCCACCTGGAGCCATGGCAAGGCTTTCTTAGATCCCAGCAGTCACTGGACAAGACACACAGTTGAGAGGTTAGGACAGTCTGTGAGGGAGTGAGACAGGTGTTATTATTTTGTCACTTCTCAATTGTTGCTTTTCCTAATGATGAAATAATTATCAAAGCTCCCACTTTGAGGAATCTGAGTTTTTTTGTTTGTTTGTTTGTTTTTTTTGGGTTTTTGTTTGTTTGTTTGTTTTAGTTGATTTTAAGCCTCTTGATCTTATTAGGTAGTTCCTTATAAAGGAGGTCAAAAAAGATACTTTGCAATACCATTGATCAATTTGTGATCCTATCACCTGTCTGCAAAAACTGCATAGGAATAAGTTTGGTGTTTTATATCTATGCAGCTATAAATAAGAACTACATTGTTTGTTTTAAAACCTACTAAAATTTAAAAATCCTGTCCTGCTTGGAAAATTTTGCAGGTGAAAAAAATCTGACAAATACCACAGAGTACTGCCTAACAAACCAGCATGAGGTAGGTGCCAAGGATTCTATCTATGCTTGAGACAAACTATTGTGATTTGTCTCACATCATGATAACTTTGTAGCTTGAGTAAAAGAACAGTATATGTGACTTGTTGCTGTAATCAATTTCATAACAAATGTTCTATATGAACTGGACAAAGTTCTTCCAGTTTTCCTGCAGTTTATGTAAGTGTAAGGTGTATAAGGAATACTTCAAATACTGAGTGTGCATTTGGGGTGCTTTTTTAACTTGAGAATGTTGGTTCACTGAAGTTCTACGGGTTCACAGGATAAGAAGAAAATTGGCTTAGGGAAGACAAAAAAGTAGGAACAAAAGTAAAGGAAAAGCAAAAATTCACAGATGGAAGATACTAAAAATGGATGAAACTGTAAGCAATGAAGAACACAATTGCTAGCTATTTACAGACTTACTTAAAATCAATAGAGGACAATGACACTTCAAAACAGACAAATACAGAAACATGAGGGCTTTTTGGTATTTTTTTTGGCAGTGTTTGTTTGGGAAACCGTGGGGGAAAAAAATAACAGAAGATATATATAAATATGCTGGGACAGATACAGAGCTGGTGTAGGTGGGCAAGGTACAGCTTTTCCTAGTTACTCAGCTTCCTCACCAAGTAAACACACATCAAAGACAACATGTTCAGACTCAGCTACCTGCTAGAAGCCACCAAGTATCTATTAAAAGAAGGAAGAATTAAGAAATAACACTGGGTGGAAAAACAGCAGCTGAACTTGTTTAAACTAGAACTCTTAATTCTGCTTGGATTTTCTGATGGAGACACTCTGCCCTGCAGTGTGAACTGTTGCTTACACTTTTCTAAATCTGGCCACATCTTAGCCTTTGATTGTAGACCTCTAGCTGAAAATCTGGCTTACTGAGTTGGATATTGGCAATAGGAAATATCCTGATGGTGCAGGCCATTAGAGATGTATGGCAGAGGCCAGAATAAAGTGTCACATGTAATAGCTTTCGCACCTGACAGCTCCAAAGCCCTGGCTTTGCTTATAAAGGCATGAAATACTAGGGATAACAGGAGTTCTTCTGTCTTTTCAGTTTTACATCTTACTGTGTTTCAGCTTAAAGAGCATGATAAAAGATTTCATCTGCCCCTCCCTTTACTCTGGTGCCTAGCAATTAGTGCTGACAAGTGTGGCCATTTTCATGGAATAATGTTTTATACTCACTCTACACAAGTGAGAAAGATCACACAAGATCATGGTTACTGGAGGAAAGGTCAATATCTAAATGGATTATAAAGGAAAAATTGAAAGAGCAACAGGTAATGCATTTAGGAGACAGAAACAATAAATTATGAGTGCACACTGTGTCTAGAACAACTTTCTGCTGTTGCAGCAGCTGAGCTCAGCAGGATGGAATCTGCTTTCTATTTCCAAGTCCAAACCCATAGAGCAGGAGATTTCTTTCCCTTTCCTCCCCATTAACACATGACAATAGGATAAATATAGTCCCTGCACTTTTAGGAGATGACTGAGTGATAAATTGTAAGCATGTATTTTTACCTTGTGTTTACATTTATTGTTGGGAATATAAGTGATCGTCTTATTTCTGTTTCATTTGCTACCATCATTTAACGGAGTTCTGGCAATGAACAGTGCTCTGTTGTTGTCCTTATTATCTGTCCTTTGGAGTCAGCTCTAGCTATTTCATGACTGGAATGACTGGGTTTGGGGAAAAGGAGCCCATGAGCTGTGCAGAGTTCTCTTCCCTTGGACTCTACTTCTTGAAGGAAAGTGGATGCTCAGCCATTCACTGGAGACTTTATTATTTTTATTACTATTAGTAGTAGTACTCTTCAAAACCTTCAAACATTAAGAATATGTCACTGTCAGTATATTAAGATTGTTTTTGACAGCTTTGACTTTGCTGTAGATTCAGGCTATTCATTACCATTGACTGAATAGCACTGTGGAGCCAAATTCCTCAAGCACTGCTGAGGATCTTCTGCGAGGCTACTGAAATTCTTTCCTGCAAAAGTATGAAACAATTTCTATCATTTCCTGGTGGATGTGAGAGAAAAACCTATATAAAAATATTAAATGCAAATTATGACAAGTATGTGCCAGACTTCTTTCTTGTAAGAGATCAGAAAATCCATCCAAATGGGTAGGTTGTGTTTTTATAATACCAAGCTCAAAAGATTGAGTGTTGTAAGGAGTCCCTATCACATAAGCTGGAGTATACGTGGCTATCAACATGTATCAAGTGCATGTGGCAAGTGAGTATCTCTACAGAATAAAACATAAAGGGTAAGAGAACTTAAGGATCAGTTAGATGACAGAAACTCCCTTAAGAAGTCTAAACAACTAGAGAACAAGTTTGGATTCAATGATCTGTCCTTCAGGTTTCCCTAGTGATTTCTCCTGAAACACTGGGTTCATGTGGCCTTTATACCAGAAGCAATGTATCAGGATGCAAGAGAACGTGTCTCATGGCAGTGATTGGGAGAAACTCTTTTAGAGAAGAGGGGGACGAACCCTTTGGTAGCAGGAAGCCCAAGCAAGAAGTAATGGGTGGCTTACAAGGAGCAAGCAAAGACTGTCACAAGGCCCAAAGGCTGTCTAGTACAGAAGCTGGGTCTAGTACCTAAAAAAGCATCACAGAATTGGTTGAGGGTAATCAACAAATAATAAAAAGAGAACTTGTTTCAGCTGATTGCAATTTCTGCCAGTCTTCAGTGTCCATTAGCTGCATAAATAGTGCACAGACTTAAAGGAGCCATCACAACTATATATTCTCTCCTACTGGGAGGTTTAATAAATATTGGTAGATCCTAAAAATGGGTATAATGTTTATTGATTTAAGCCTCTGAGATTATTCCTCAGTAGCATCTGAGAGTTTCGTAATATCTATTATATGGTTGTCTGTATACAGTTATAAACCAAAAAGTCACAACTGTAAATCTGGATGCATTATTTGGATGTGTATCTGTGAGGTAGGGATTGATGCCTGTCGTTAGGATTGTGTGGGGTTTGTGTACTCTTTTGTTGGATTAAACTTTTCTTCACTTTTGCTTTTCTTCCACGTTTGTTTATAACCTATCATCTGCAATTAAACAAACAAACAAAAACCAAACAAACAAAGTCCCAGGTTTGAAATTTAAGGTTAGTGTTTAAGGTTGAGTGGTTCAACCACTCAACTTGGTAGCATTGGTAGGTTCTTTAGGTGGATTTTGTTTGTTTGGATTTTGAGAATAAGCCTCAATATTATTTTCATCTGATCTTGTCTCTTCTCTTGGGACTGAGATCCCTGTGGAAAGCCAGGAGAAAGTCTCAAATTCAGTAGCCAAACTGGCATTTGGATAGTATACAATGAGTAACATACAGCCCATGGTGGAACTGAAACAAATGGTGATGACCTGATTGAAGTACTTTGTACCATAAAAACAGCTGTTAAAACCACAGTCACTCAGTTAAAGACAGTATCATAAAGAGAAGCATAAGAAGCCTGAATAAAGGTTATTTGGTACCTGCAGGTTTACCATCTCTCCTTTGGGGCACTGAGTCTCAATATATCTCAGCCTCAATATTCTTTATACATTGTATTAGAATAAATGAATATCTGTGTAGTTATAAATTCACCTGTATTTTATGTGTAAATCTTTGGCAAGTCTAAGATATACTATAACAATTATTACAATGAAATTATTTTGACCTTTTTTGTATTTTAAAGGCTGTGACTTGAAAAAATACAATAGTTGCAATTCCTATAGTTGCTTGGGAAAATTCAGCTCCAGTCTGAACAAATGAGCCATACTACTGTGTCACCCGATGTGGCCACACGTGCTGGGTAGCTGAGGAGAGGACTGGTGGAGAGCTCAGCTCTTCACTCTCATGTCTCAGCAAATCTGTATGAGGTAATCTTAGACCTTTCCTATTGTGCTTATGACCTGCTTTTATCTTCAGCTGCATCCAGGCAATCCTCACTAAAATCCATTATAGCACCGCAGGTCTGTCTGAGCACAGTCTGTATGGGTTGAGGCCTAATTAGTCACCTAAGGTTGCATTCCTATTGTTACTCCACAGAAATGAAATTGATTGGAGACAAATGTAGCCACAAAAGAGGAATAATAGCAGTGTTTTTAGAATAAAGGAGTGGTAATCTTAAAAGAAGGGAAAATAAATGTTACAATAAGTGGCACAAAATCCCCTAAATTACCAGAATGGGAAAACTCCCTCAGAGCTGCATCTGAGTGTGCGCAGCAGCTCTCATCCAGGAGGTGGTGGGATTTTTCCCCACCAAAACTTTATAAATCTGTCTCAAATAGTTTTGTGCTTTTCTGTCTTACCAGTGTTGTGAGGTGGCAAACAGTAATGCACCTCTGCTCAGCTGCAAATCTCCTACAAACTTGTAATGTAGTAAGTTTCCAGAGTTTTGGGTGGTTTTTTACCTTTTTTTTTTTTTCTTATCCTCATAAGTATTAAAAGAATTTGCAGAGTCCTTGTGCATACATGGCTCTTTGCCATAGCCCAGAGCAGGGGTGTGACCCTCTCCCAAAATCACAGAAAAGGGCAAATAGCAGCTCAGGCCGACTGTGAAGGGGGAAATGTAGGAGAGTGTGACAGGTAATAACACAACGGCTATTTTTTGCTTTGTCATATATATATATAACAACTAAGTATTGTGACTGGGTGGGAGTGATGTTAGAGTGGATTAAATGTCTATTTGAAGTAGAAGTAGTTCGACTTTTTCTACTTCTCAACCTATTTGGATCTACCTCACTTTCTCAGTTGTGTGACTTGCATAAATGCTTGATAAGTGTCATTCTAAGTCTCTTCTAGGAACAAACATCCTTTCAAACTGGCCTTATTCATAGTTATAGACAGACAACTGCCTGCCATTATACTAGACCTAGTTACTGTTTAGGCAAAATTAAGTTACTTTTGTTTTCTGAGTTGATAAACCCTTTTACGCACAGTATCTTAAAATGTTGAACTAAGGTAGCAAACTTGCTTCATCTTAACACTGCAAAATTGCACAGAATGTCTTGACAAATGAAATGGCAAATACCAGAAACACTGTTGAATTGTAATTATCAGTAGCTACTTGAAGTGTGTTGGATTATAGAACAATTGAATAATTGCACCTCTTAACCTTACTGAGAAGTTGCCATCTGGGGTAGGAGCAGTGATGTGCTGGCAGATGGTCTTCACATGAAGAAACAACCTGTTTTTCATCAGTAGCATGACTGCCTTGCTAATTAGAGGAGAGTGAACATGGTGTAAGTCAAGGAGGAATTTCCAAATCTAGTTTAGGTTTAAGAGATCCATTAAGATAATTTTAGGGTCAAGGTTTGAAATAATTTCTTAATGCTGAAAACACAAGTACTTTTTAGTCACTTGATAATCTGAAAAGGGCATGAGCCCTTAAAACAAGATACAAATTGACTTTAGGTGCCTAATTAAAAATTATGAAAAAACTCTTGACTCTTATTGTCTTCCTCATGCTGGAATCTCTCCAAGTTCATGATGTTCAGATTCCTATCCCACTCCCACATAGCTCAAAACATCTAGAAGTAGTACCTGGAAGGGAAGTGGCTGCCTCTCTGCAAGACAAATGCTAATACACCCATTGCACTACTGGTAAGAGGAAGCCTGCGGACAAAAAGGTGCCTTGAATCTGAAATAGTCTTGTCTCAACTGTATTCCTTTCTGCCTCAGAGGGGGAGAGGAGGAAAAAAGAAAAAAGTGTAAAATTTCAGACCCACCTAACCAAGCAAAAAATAACCCTGGGAGGAAGAAGAGATGGATTTGCTTAGCAAATAGATATTCATGCCTAGTTCTACAAAACTTCCTTCTGAATGAAGATATTTTGGTCCGTTGTGATCATGATGGATTGTCCTTATTGGGTCCATTTTCCACCAGAAGCTTTGTCCAAGCAGAAAATAGGGACTTGGTCCATTTATTTGGTACCTCCAGAAACATGAAGAACCAAGGCAAGTGGCTGCTCCTCTGTATGAATGGTTTGTGCTCTGCCTGGCATGGATTTAATGTTGCTGTGTAATATAGTGTACTGAGTTGTCCTATTAATGCAAGTGGTTACGTATTCAGAAATCTTGAACGAATGCACATTACTCCTTTTGCTAACTCCAGAAAGCAGGAAGTTAAAAGTGAAGATTTCAATATGTGATGCACAACTCTTTTACTTGTGGTGGTGTTTTTTGTTTGGTGGAGGGGTTTTTGTTTGTTTTTTTGTTGTTGTGATGGGTACTTAGTTTGTTTGGGTTTTAGTTTCTTTTTATTTTCTAAACTTTATTTTATGGCATTCAAACCCTTCAAGATTTTAGAGGAAATTGCAAGAACAAAATGGAGACTTGTGATCCAGATAAACTAGTATTCCTCTAATGATCTGTAAAAAGATAATATATTGAGTGGGGGGAGGGGAAAAAAAACCCAAACAAAAACCCAAAAACAACTAAATAGCACTTTAACCCTCCAAAGCTGTCAGTTATCTGCTAACTTCCTTCTGGCAAAGTTTCACTGGCTTTAATAATGTATCTTTGAGCCAGTCACACTCACAGAATTAACGTGAAGTAGCTCCTTTTATTTTCCTTCTGACATCAGGAGCTAGTCTTTACCTTCAAAAAATAAGGATTGATATCCCTTATGAATCTTTAATTTCTCTATGAATTATTAATTCTTTGCTTATTTCAGCTCCTACTCTTTGATTCTAAAGCTCCATAAGTTACGTAATTCCTTTGGAAATTAACTCTAAGTATTGAGTTTAGTGATTGACAAGTAATGTAATGGTCCAAATGAGATAGATATCAATTTTCTGAAACATTAAGGGCAGTTCAGATATTTAACATAAGAAATCTAAATTTCCATGTTTTAGTCTGTTATTTAATGTAAATGCTATTGTTATTTAATGCAAGTGCACTTTGCCTAAATAAAATTGCAGTGGTCAAACCTCATAAGCTCCAGAAAATGCTTACTCAGTCTCACACTTACTCTTTTGCCCTTGGAATAAGGAAAAAAAATCAACATGAATATACCAATTGTGAAAGGTGATCACAGATAAGAAATGAGAAATAAAATGCTGGCAAAAACTAAGGATTTTCTTTTTATTCACTTTTGGTTATACAGAAGCTAATAGAATATAAATCCCTGTCTAGGCATACTGACTTGCAGGACTGATGCAGTACTGATGATCTGTACAGATCCTAAAAGAGTAACCTCTGATTTGTTTGGAACTGTCAGTCTTAGTCATACACTTTGACACATTAGTCTGATAGTGTAATGTATGATGGCTTATGGATAATAGTGAAACTCCTAGGGGAAAAAGAGTGTCTGGGCTTTAATTTATTGTATCAGAGAGTAGATAGAGAAGGGAAAATAATAAAATACAAATTTAAAATGTCTCTCTTCTTTTGCCATATCTCACTCAGTAATAGAACAGCTTTGAAACTGAAGATGTTTTTAACTCATTGTCAAAGTTAATAGTGACATTATTTATCAGTGGTATTTACTCAGCTGCTCTGTAACTACGGTCTATATAGCCTGTTAACACTGTGGCATGAATTGATCTCTTTCTGTCTCCATCATGTTCTTGACCAAACATCAAAAGTGGCTGCACAGGAAAGTAATCTCAGATGTTTTCTGTCTTTGTGTTCTGAAAAGTGAGTGGCACTAACTTAATGGGCTAGGAAGGGTTCTTGAATCAGAAATGTGGATGGAAAACTTGGTCAGATTAATTTGGTATATTTTTTTGTTTCTGATGCTTCAAGTGAGATTTCAAAGATGTTGAGGAAAAATGACTTTCTAGCCAAAAGATTAAAATTACAGGGTTTGTTCTACTCCCTTTGAAGGAGAGAAAAAACCCACAAACCTATTCTTCAGTGGGTGCATTGAACAGCATACAGGCATACACACATAATCAAAGAACATTCATAAGAATGCAAAGCTGATCTCTGGAAACATCCTGTGCTGTTTTGATCTGACGTCTAATTTTATGGGTGTCCTACATCAGCCAGGCCACAGGCAGGATAGTGCCTGTGAAGGCAGCTGTTAGATGATATTTTGTTTCCTCCCCTGCTGTCCACTGTGTGCTGGCATTCTTTATGAATTCAAACGCTGCTCTGATGACTGGGTTATTCAGTACATCTTAAATACTAGCTCCAAATCCCAGCTGATTCCTCAGTTAAATTGCTAAATTTGCCTAGGGATTCTCCTGCAGCCTCAGGAACTCTGGTCCTTTCTCTGGTACCACTTTTTTTTCCTCAGTAACTCTTGGTTCTTTCTTTGCACACTAGTCTTATCTCTTTTCATGCCTCCTGCTTTTTGCATTCTTGGTCTTTTCATTCTCTTTTTCCTAGGGCTAGCCCTGGTCTGTGTGCTGCACATCAATCTCAAATTCTCCTTTTAATGGATTCTAATCTCATTTCTCTGTAGTCTCTTCTTCCCCCTTTCTCATGTCTCTTTTTATTTGAATATAGCAATGGGTCACTGAGACCTGTGGAGACTCGGGGTACATGCTCTTCAATTCCTGCATCTGGCCTTAGCGTTACAGGAAACTTCTACTGAAACTGAAGAAATGTCTACCTAAGAGAAGAAGAATTTATCAAACCCTTTTCTTATGAAATTTCAAGTCACTCTTCAAAATCTTGGAGACACCAGTACATTTCTGACACCAGTACATCAAGTTTGGGGTTGGTGAGTTCATTTTTTAAGCATGGACAAATAAGTTTACCTTGTTTTTTGAGGTAGTCAAATCATTATGATATTTCTGTAGAATACCTAGGGTGGAAAATTCCTGTTTAGACTAAAAAAAAATTTTCAAAATTATGATCAGATAAAAAATTGAAGACAGGGTCTTAAAATAGAAACTGTTAAGCAATCTTACTAATAGCTGGTGTTACCAGCCCCACCTATATAAAATATAGGCATTGCTGTTCTAATAGCCTAAATGCACTAAATACCACTAATGTAATCTTAGTAATTGCTACCAGAAAGATGTGGCTGCTGTTTTCTTGTTTTCATTGATCTGCTAAAATTATAAAGTGGCAGTACTTTATGTAAGCTTTATTTAAAAGCATAAAATGAAAGTGATGATAGAACAGTTTTATGTACTAATGCGGTAAATATAGATAGAACTCTGTTCAATATGACAAGGAAGAAACAAGTCTCTAAAAAAACTATTTATATGCTACAATTAAAGAAAAGCTGAGGGATTTGGGTAGGATTTTGTTTTGGTTTTAAGTTGTGCCCCTTGAAAAAAGAGATCTATGCTTTAGAGCCCAGAAGCATGAAATAAGTTTACTGACTGCTCCACAGTAAATTTTAACACATTCAGATTAGTCTATGGTGGAGCAGAAGTGGACCAATAAGTACGATTTCTGTTCATTTTTTATATGTCTACAAGCATTTATTTGATCACCATCTAACTTTTAACAACTTGCTATCCTTAGTTAATGCCCTTTTTCGAAATTTTGGTTAGCACCTAGACTCAGCCCACAGTGTTAAAACTCTTAGATATAAGGCCACACGAGAAACATGTTTGCAAGTGATATGACCTATTCTGTTGATCCTTGAGTTGGTTAATTCCTTGACATAGTTAATAAGATTAATAGCAAGCTTAATAACCTTGACAAAGTGTACTTCCATACTGTATCTTATGTCTTTATATCAAAAATGTCCTCCCCTATTTTGCACTGAAGCCTCTAAGCTGCTGCTATTATTCAAACAATGAAAAAAATTAGGTCACTGTTCAGTTGAAGTTCAACACTTTGTGCTGTGTATTTCTTGCCTTTTTTTTTTTAAGGAAAAAATGCAGAGCTATGGTTTCATAGTAATTTTATTTTTGCTTTCCTTTGCATTTTGAATGTGTATTATCTAAGCTTTTTAAAAACATCTACTGAATGGAGAAAGATAAGACTTGAACCTGTGAGCTATTTCATATAGTCTTAAGCATGATGTTCTCTTCCTTGCTATCTAAAAAAAAAAAATAAAGGCTAAGACTATGCAAAAAAAAAATAAATTTGAGTGATAAGGAATTTTGATACAAGCCCACAAAAAACGTCAGTATGTTAAACAAGAACTGGTGCCATCAGTACTTAGGGGTGTGCTTATGCCTGTTTTCATTCTTCTGCAGTGGAAAATGTGGTTCAGGGACTTGTAAGTTATTGGAGGACTAAAGAAAGACAAGTGTATTGAAGAGTGTAGTGAAAACCTAATTCAGTTAGGTATGGAGGGCAGTGAAGCTCCATTTTCATTTGCACCCTTTGTTGGCACCTGTGACTGGGTTAGCAGGTGCAGAGCTGAGCTGCGTGATTTTTCATTTGTAGCAGAAACACGTCAAGATATTTTTCAGATATTGCCCATGAGAGTTAGACTCCTAGCCCATACATAATGAACCCATAATGAGAGTGTTACTGACAGTGGTTCGAAGCACTGCTGCCTTTTTTCCCATTCCCATTGTCTGTTCAGCTCCTGTTGACTCCAGTAAGCCTCACTTAGTGCTTCTGCTAAGACAGCATTAATGAAGAATTTGTATTTCTGAAAAAAATATATATAATTCCTTGTGATTTAGTTATGGAACTTGTGTGAAATCAGCTTCTGTTAGTGTCAGTTGTCTTGTGGGTTATCTGGTCAAAATGGCACAAGCATATCCAACAAAAGCAGGCTGTTCAGGCAACTGAACTGTAATGGAATAAGAGAAGATATTCTTTTGTGGATTCATTCCACATTAAAAGCTAGAAAATAGAGAGTGGGAGTGAATGGTCAGGTTTTTTTATAAAAGAGAGATTACATATGTGGTCCCCTTAAAATTTGCATTGTGTTTTTATATATTCATTTAAAAAGAGAATAAGCAGAAGTCTAACAAGAGTCTAATATTCACTGTAAAGTATTGCAAAAAAATTCCATAACTGATGATAAGCTGGAGATCAATTTTGATAAATGCAAAGTAACACACTTGGAAAATAACATTTATGGATGCATGCAAATGGTGGACTCTAACCTAACATTGCATAAAAGATTTTGGTGTTCATGTGGATACTTCTCAGTAAGCGTTAGATCATTGCTCACAGCAGGAGGGAGGGGGGAAAAAAAAAAAGAAAAGACAAATTGCATTCTAAGAATTATTAGAAAAGGGATTGGTAACAGGACAGAAAAGCACTGCTTTGCAACAGTCTAAAACTATGGTGCTCACACATCTTGATAACTACAAGTGATTCTGATAGTCTGAAAAGGCCACAACAGAGTTGAATTTAAAAAAAAAAATAAAAAGGACAATGTTGTTAAAAGATGTGGAATGAAGCCTGTGTAAGGAGAGAATAAATAAGCATTTCATCTTTGAAAAGACTGAAGGAAGACAGTGCTGTAGAAAATTGTGGAAGTCCTAGAGAAGAGAGAGGGATAGGAGTGAGGCAGGAAATATTCACTACTTATGACAGAAACAGAATAAAAATGTCCAGCAGCAACTGCACAAAAAAAAATTTGAGTACTTATCATGCAACATAGAATTAAATTGGAATAACATTTTGCAGGAAGGTGTGATAGCCAGGAGCGTTAGTGGATTGAAAAGGAATTTGGTCAAATTCACAAAGAATACATGTGTTAGTGGTTTTTAAAGTTATGGTTTAGATGTGATCCTTGCATTCAAGGTACTGAAGCACTAATTGATTATTTTTACACTCCTTGAGCATCTGCTACTGTCCAGTACAAGCAACTAAATTCTGAGCTGGACTCTAAATATGACACAGCTTGATCATGGTCATGAAGCTCATGGTCTTCATCTGGGGATGGCAAATCTTGAGGGACAGTTCTTTGATGAAGACAGTTTGTAAGGACTTTGTGCATCACTTTAATTTTACTATCCTTTGATAATTTTTGAGATAAAACAGTATGCAAATCATTAGCTAATAAATAATTGCTGGATATAATGAGAGTGAGAACTGAACCAATTTTGATGTTTCTGCGGCAGCTGAATGCAGATCTGTTTAATCATATTTTATTCTAACAAGTGCAGAGACTCCTTCACTTTCAAAATTTGTTCTTTAAAAGTACTGTGTCTTCAAGTGAAGCAATCCCTCTTTTAGGTATGATTACTGTCCTTAGTTTGTTTATTCGACAGTCAAGAATCCTTGAAAAGCTGTTTCACAGCAGCACTCTACCAGCACTGTAGTCTCACTTCTATCTGCAGTAAAGAGAAATAGATATTTGCTTTTCTTGTGTTTCTGTGCTATAATGATAAATTGAGTATTTCCCCAAAGACCATCCACTGTGTGGCAGGTATTTGAAAGTGCACATAGTCACTGAGCAGGTGCCCAAAAGACTTCAACTGTAAATTTTGGGAGAAGGGAGAAGAAACATTTGCACTTAGGTGTTCCTTGTGCTTTTCAAGGGAAATATTTTCAGGCTTTATATTCTCATAATCTGGCATGTCTGGAATGTCTTTCAGGAGGTGTAGAGATGGTACAGTTTGTTGTTAGTGAGTTGGGTTTTTTGGCCCTCCTAGAACCTTTATCCAGTTGGAGTTAAAGGAAGATCGTACATTAATTATATTATTTGCTTGTATATTTACTCAGATGGAGAAAATAATCTATGCCTAATTAGATACTGAATTTGAAAGAAGTAATTGATTTAAATAGCTTTGTAAATCACTGGTGTGAACATTTCTATGAAAAAATGTTGGTCAGGAAACATTTATGGAAAAACCCTTTAGGCTTGTAGGAAAAGATGTAAGGAAGGATTTAAGCAGCTAAGTCACACACTGTAGCAAACTTCACACAGTATGTGGGGAGAATCAGGACAAGACAGTACAATCTGGCCCAGGTGGAGCTCCCCTGCTATGCTTGGTTTAGGAGAGACCACTACCCTATGTCTGAGCTATTGCCATATTGCTGCTGCCAAATTATATTATCTCAAGCATAGTCCACAACAGCTGCCTTGCATCCAGCTCAGCAGTTAGCAAGGACAGGGGATTTTAGCTATCCTTCTGCCTGTGTGAAGGTATAGCCTGTACCTAGACATGAAGTTTGAAATCCTCAATGTGGGAAGCAGGGAGTAGTTTGTGCTAGCCAGTGTAAAGATTCGGAGACCTTCAGGCCTGTGTAACTTGACGATTGGGTATCGTTGAAGGTCTTAAATTACAGGGAGCACTGAAACTGAGCCCCAAAATCAGCATAGCTTTCCACTTTGACACTAAAGGTTTGCTAGGTGCTGGTGCATGTGTATTAACTTAGAAATGAGAGGGAAACCATCTATGCCCTTTTGCAAAGTTTCAGAAGCATCAACTGAATTTCCTGTTTACACCTGTGCCTATTGGTGGCCTCACCAGTAAGTGTTGGAGAATGGAAGAGAATTTGCTTCTACTTTTGCCATAGCCCAGTGGTCAAAGCAAGTGCTCAGAAAGCAGAAAACCAGTGTTAATTTGCCCTAACCTCTGGATAGTAAAAACGAAAGAATTTGCATGAGGAAAAAGTCAAAATGTGCACCATGGAGGGAGTAGACAGAGTGAGATAAAGTGTGCATGCATATGGTCTTGGAAACTATTGTTTAAAGCATTCTTTTTCCACAGGCAGCAAACTTCCTCTTCCAAAGTCATATTCCAGTTTATATCTGATGAACGTATAGTGCAAAATACACATAAAATTTAATGTTTCCAAAGGATTACAGTTGTTCCTTGGATCAGAACTAAGCACTTATCAATGCAGGGTGCAGCCAATAACAAGAAGATAAAGAAGAAAAACTGCTGCCATGCAACCAAAATATTAACAGTTCTGTGGCATTCATTGAACTGGAGATGGAACCTAAAGAACATGCATGTAATTTATGTATTTCAGGTTCAATGTTATTTAACAGAAGACACGTGAAGAAACAGAAGTGAATTGCACTCTGCAAATCACAAGAGATCTGTAGATTCAGCAAAAGTAGGTAGCACAATTTGTGGGTATCTCTAATCAATGCTGGGTGCACATATAGCAGTTTTAAAGAATTTGGGATAAATTGAAAAAAATGGATATGTATTATTTTGTTTATGGTCTATGCACATACAGTCTATGCTGTATATGACTTCAGATGTGTTTAGTAAGGGTTTGGGGCGGACAGAGAAATACAACCCAACACCAACTCTCTGCATGCTGGAAAGGTATCCATCATTCCTGTTTATTGTAGCCATTTATTTGCACAAAGTAGTCTGCTAGAATTCCTCCCAAGCGGTGAGGTGGTTTCCAAGCTGAGCTGTTGCAGACTGGTTTTGACTGCATTGTCAGGGAAATATCACTTTTTGTGACATGTCTCATGTAGGTCTGTGGTTTTGTTTTGTCCTTGAAAGATATGTGCCAGTAATTTTGAAAATGAAAACTCGTATTTAAATGGAAATGCACTCAGTTCTAAGACCTCCTTGGGTCAGATTGCCAAGGCTTTTCATTTGACCTTGGGTTGACACATGTTACTTTCTGTGCAACAAATTCTTGGAAAGCTGCTTCTTGGACCTGAGGTTTTTTGGATAGGTTGCAGTCAGGGCATGCTCACTGAGTGCTGAAGAACACACACTTAACAATCCATGGGCTCTTCTATACCAGCACACAAACTGTTGTTATTATTGTGATCTGAATAATATACAAAAATGGCTTAAAGTGCCTAATCCAAAAATTCTGACTTGCAGTTGGCAAAGGGAAAGAAACATAATTAAGACATAATTAATAATTTCTTCAGAATATCTGACTATCAGTTTCATCATCGTCCAGTATTCGTTTGTTGGTTGGTTTGAGGGCTACGGTTCCTGCTTGCAGGTCTATTATTTATTTCCTGATAAATCAAAATAAAATTAATTTTACTAATTTTAATGTGTTAAGACCAAATTGCATTGTTCTTAGGTGGTAGAATCAACATCAAAGGAAAAAAAAAGATTTCCAGGGAATTCAAAAGTGTGACTAGAAAGGGCACCCTAAACATGTAAAAGGGAAAATAACCAGCTGGTAATTTGTTTCAATAAATCTGTAGAAATAGAGTGGAAAAAGCATCTAACTTTAGAGATGAGCGTAGGGAAGTCTTGAATTAGTTTTCTTTCCTTGAGGCAATGAACAGACTGTGAACTGCTGCCTGCAGTAAGTCAAGGTTTCCTCTAATGCACAGACATGCTTGCTGCTTTCTGTGATGAAATTATGCCTTCAGTATCTTTCTACCCCTATCAAGCTCCTGTAAAGAGTAAATCACTTTCTATGAAAAGTGTGACTGATTCTGGCCTAAAATGTGACATTTCTGAGTCCTATTTTACACACAGCAAATAGCATCAATTATGTGTAATATTTGCTGATGATTAATCTAAATCACTGCAGTTAAGAACTGCAGATCTGATTACATGATAGTTTGCTCTTTCCAAAGGTTCATTTCTAATGTGTTTTAAATTTATAGTGTGCCTGTTTTGTTCAATAAGGTACAGAGTATTAATTAAAAGTCAATAATAGGATTATAACATTCAGTTACAGGGTTCTTCTAATTACCTGTAACCTGTCACCCAGAAAGCCTGTGATAGTTCATCTGAGCATGACAAAGCTGTTTCTCCTAGTCAGCAGAGAAAGTTGACCCTCCTCCTTCATTTTAATGTTTTGACTTATGTCTTCCTGTCTCTTTTCCTCTGACTGAAGGAGGAAAAAAAAAATTCTAGAGATTTATAGACCTGGGTGTACCTTTGGTATGAAAATAGCTCTTGGAGATACTGTAACTGAAAATAGGCTGAAATACTGTCCCTATTGTTTAGTTCAACTCCTTAACCAAGGGGAAGGGAAATGATATCTGCGTTATGTTCCCAGTTCTTCTGCTGACTCCATGCATCTACAAAATGGGCACACCACTAGCTGAAAGAAATGGAGCAATTTTAATTATGGCTTTGAGAAACACTATGATATTCAATACTTCTTTTAGTGACCATCTCTTGGGATAAAAGAAGAAAATTAAAAAGGGAAGGAGTGGAGATGGAAAAAGGATGGTGGTCATCTTACCTCCAGGGACATTTTGGAGGTCTGAAAGGGGACCAAGGGGTAAAGATAAACAGCTGATGAAAATCATTTGTCAAAATAAACTTGCAGATGAAGCAGAAATGTCAGGGAGAGGATGAGAAGGGAAAGTTGAGTGTCAGGGATAATTTTTGTCACTGCATGTCATGGTCTTGGATGTTAGATGTGGGCCAATTGCTAACCTCTTGGTTGGTAGTGGAAGCACCCAAGTATTTTCCCAAGCTTTTTCTTAGGAAGCAGACTGAGTGATGGTGACTGAGTTCAAAAGGTGGGATTCTTTTCTGAGAAGGGTTAGGGTCAGGGTTCTGGGAAGGTTTTTTTTTATTTTGACCATTGGTTTAGCTGGAATTTTGTGTGTAAATTTAAATTATCTGTATATTTTCCTTAGATCTTTGGAGAGACACATTTTAAAATCTAAAGAAATAAATAGAATAAATAATAGAATATATGTTAAACTTTTCAACTGGAGGCTTCTTTTGAGAAACTACTTAACCTATTTGTGTCTGAAAACAGTGATTAAAGGTTAACTTCACTTGGAATATTACTTCTGTGTTTGGTTGGGTATTTTTAAGATATTCATTCCCATAACATCTGTTATGTCTGCCTTGTGCCTTTGTGTCTTGTGGCTGAAATTTTGGGGTGATAATTAATTTCTTATTGACATTCCTATTTATTATGCCATTACTGGCTATTTGCCAACAGCTATTTGTTCACTTTGAAACATGTCATTTTGATCCTATTGATCCACTTCTTTTTGCTTTAGTGTGTCCCCTGTGTCACCTCTGTGGTGTGGGCACATCCATCAGTTTCTTGTCATGTGGAACTCATGACGTTGCTTCCTCATAGATAAGATTTTCCATGTTAGACTCCTGAATGTGACATCTAGGTGCTCAGATACCAAGGCTGTGTTCACAGCATCAGGACTCAATTAGAACAAAGTAAACCTGGTTTTGATGACAGTTACAAATGCTCATGAATTTTTGACTTTGATCTATTTTCCCCACAACTTCTCAAAGTCTTTCAGGTGTTGTTAGTGATATATTTTTGCCCAGTTAAACACATGTTTCTGTCTGAGTTCTACACAATTAACTTGTGACAGTGTTTTTGCTGTGCTTCAGAACTACTGCTGCAAACACAGACAGGCATCATGCCGAGAGTCACAAAACAAGATTTTAACCAGAACACTGAGTGAGAGCATCCTGAGCTGTGTGTCTAAGGCACCCTTGCTTCAGATACCATGATATGGTGAACCTGTCCCTGAGAAAGTCAACTGGGTGAATAATTAAGTGTTGCCTGTGAGGACTTTGGAACAGATCTGCATTATTTGTGTGGCCAAGATTGAGCACTTGGTGCTATTCATTGCTGTCCAGGTGGCAAGCAACTGTCTTTAAATCTGTGACTGGTGAAGGAAAGCTGAAAACCCTTCATAATTGCTTCCTGAATAAGCTGACTCAGGAAACTTTCTGTGGGCTGCTGTGGGATTTTTGTGTGTGTTTGTTGTCCTTTTTTGAAGACTAATGCTCTCTTGTCTATGTCAGCCACAGTAAAAGATTTTAAGAGAAAAAAAACCTGTATGTGCTTTCCTTCTGTTTCTCTGTTCACTTTTGACAAACCAGAGTAATATTTATCACCTCAGTACTATATTTTTGTTTTCTCTAAAAATTATTATTTTTTTCTAGAAGATCAGCCAAGAGTAGTATGACAATGTTTGGGAGAGGTGAAAGGTAGGAAGTAGCATAACTTAATCAACTAAGTAAAATGCACAACAAAATCACAAAGGGGTCCACTATAAAAGTTTGCTTTAAAAAGGTAAAAATCTTAAAACATGTTTTGGTGTTTTTTGATTGTTTTGTTTTCATTTTCTTTTGCACCTGTAACTGATATCATTTAGGCTCTGATTCAGCAAAGCACTTAACCATGCTACTTAGTCCTGTTGACTTTAATGGCAAGTAATTACATGTTCCAATAAAACACATACAGAAGTGCTTGGCTGAATCAAGGTTTTAGACGACATAATGAGAACCTGATTGGGGCAGAGGGGGGAACTGAATTAATGGTGTTCTCAAAATCAAGCCTATACTCTCAAAAAATATACATTAGGAACTAATTTGTGGCAGTGTTCTGCCTGCATTTAGGCACAAATTGACCTCATGGCTATACAAAAATCAGGCAAATAAAATTCTAATAACTATATCCATACTAATACACATGGAGTTCACATTTGGATTGTCAAACTACAACTGCTGCATAGTGATTTGGCTCCAAAAGATATTGGCTTTACCTTCCTTTAGCATTTTTCCTTCTTTTTCCATATCCCATCTCTCTTGCTTTATTTTTCATTTTCAAGTGAGCACAGTATTCCTATCTTGCACTTGAATAGACTGCCATTTTGATTATGTTTTTCAGTGCTATGTTGATGTGAGCTGTATTAAAATAGCAGTTTGAAGTAACACTGGCACCAGACAGTCACCACTTATTAATATCTCCAGAAAAATCTTGTGACAGACCTACAAGACTACCTGCTCTGTAGTACTTGAATAGTAGTGGGATGCAGACTTGTCCACAAAGTGCTGTTGTGGCTTCCAGTTGCTCCTGTTAAATTACACTGAGTCGCATTTCATCTCCTTGAGAAGGTTTTTTCCACTGAGCATGGAGCAAATCCTGCTCACTTTGTATCCTTGCTGACATTAATGGTACTTCTCTCATAACAGATTTGGCTCAGGGGTTAAAAGGGTAACAGTACTACTTCTCTTTAACTTCCCATGGAAAGGTGTTGCTTGGGATGTTGTGGCTGAATTTGCACAGGGTTTGTGGGGTTGGTTTTGGGTGTGTGTTTATTAGATGCAACCAAATCTGTAGCCAATTAATCAACAATGGAAAATTATTTCTTTTTGTGCCTCTGTGTATAGATGGTGCATCATATTGTGAGCTAACATCCAAACTGACTCATTTTCTGTAGTAAATTTAAACAGGCTTTTTGGGGTGATAGGATTACTAGTCTTGATTTCTGAACAACACCACCAAAATTCAACAGAAGAATTCAGTCCAATGTCCATCAATTCATCCATTTATTGGTGGGTACTTGAGTAGCCAGATAAGTAGGGGTTACTGCCTGCATTTATGTGGCTTTGAAATGATAAAGTATTGATGGAGTTGTTCTTAGTCAGTGATGTTGCTTGTTGGACCATGCTGTTGAGATAGCTACCATTTTCCTCAAGCCCTGCAAAAAATTGGGGCAGCCTAAAGAAAAAACCATGTCACAGCCTGGTCCTGTTCTCCCAGCCCTTTAGCACAGAAATAACTTGTGTCACTGCCCTGGCCAGCACCCAGCAGGGACAGACCTGCCCATCACAGGTGGTGGATGATCCTGACCCTGCCAACCCTCATGGGGAGCTGTGTGGGGGCTGCTCCTGCTGGCCCTGCTGCCAGTGAGAGATGAGAGGTACGGTGTGGGAGCAGAAGGTGTTTGAAGCTGTCACCCTTCCCTGCAAGGTGTATGAGCTCACATGGAGCATGGCCCAGTAAAGAGCTTGTGTGATGCAGCACCTCCAGCCTTTCTGGCCATGCCCAGGGTGAAAGGCAAAGTCTGGCCTGTTCTTTCCTTCTCCTGTCATTCTATTTTGGTTTTTTTTAATTTGTTTGGGGGTTTGTTGTTGCTGTTTGGAGGGGGTGTTGTTTTTGGTTTTGGATTTTTTTGTTTGTTTGGGTGTTTTTGTTTGTTTGGGTTTCTTTCCCCTGACACTTGGACAGGAAAACTTGTGGACACACTTGTTTTTGTTTACTGTGAATAAAGTTTAGGGAGGGTCCTGGTAGGCCTGGTAATCACAGGATTTTTTTTTCCAAAACTTTGTAGGGTGGCACACCCTACAAAATGCTTTTCTGTCTTGGCAGTAAGGGCATCATCTCACAGTGACCAGGATGGTCACAACACTGCACTCTTGTTCTCAGCGGAAAAGTCTTGACTTTATCTAACAGGGTGCAGCATGCTCACCTACAGAGCATTGAGGCATGGGAGTGGAGCTTTCCCTTGAGGAAATAGCTGGGGAGAGTAAGGCTGAAAAAATGGGATTCATTAAATTATGTGGTGGAATGGTGTGCTGGTCTAGTGTTAAACCAGCAGGAGAAATGAATCCAACTCAGAATGGGATTGCAAGTCAGAATAACAATCGAATAAAAGATCACAAAATACACTGATACAGAAGGAAAATTTGTTTATGCCACAAAAAAACCAGATGTACAGCCTGGCACAGTGGGGCATGAGCAAAATGGAGCTCGCCAACCCCTGTGCCAAAGACCATGTGGCCCCCCTGAGTTCAAAGTAAGAAGAAAGGACAAAACCTGCTGGTGAAAATGATGGTTGCAGTCTGGTGGCAGTCTCAGTCCAGTTGAGGCTCTGGTCCTCCTCTGGATCTGAAGAGAGATCCCAGTCCCCAGACGCCAAGCTGATCTCTGCTTGGGCTCTGATGGGAACACCCAGTCCCTCCCCCAGGGTGGGGAGTTTCACAATGGCTGATTTACTGTGTGAGGTAAACAATGGCATATTTTTGGCATCCCGCATCCCTGATGGCCCATTAGCAGACATAACCCTTCAGGTGGATGTGAAGGCAGGAAAACTTCCTTATCCTACAGAAGTTCCTAAACACCCAGTTTGTAGCCTGAGGGGTTCGGTGTGCCTTAGGCAACTGCTGTAAATGGGCCATTGTGAGCAGTTCATGAGAAAAATGACATAGAGAGTTTAGAATACACACCCATACAGTGACAAACTGATCCTGGTTACTGAAACCAGGACAATTGGAAAAAAAATCAGCAACTCTTCACTTTAGTTTTTGAGAGGATGTTTGTTAAGGATAAAACACCTCAGGAGAAAGAAATTACTAATTTCAAAGGTTTCCAGGAAGACTAGGTCTTGTCTGCCTTCTTTCCACAGCCTACAAGGTTGAGATATGTCCTGTTCTGCTCAGCTGGGCTGGAAGTTGTAGGAAGCTATGGGCAGCTACATGAAGATAGGGGTAACTTTATGATAGAGATGTGAGTGAAATCTCAATGACATTGAAAGAATGACTCTATCAGCATATTCAGACAATCGCATAAGGCCATCTGGCCTGGGCTAAATGTCCTTAGGCAATGTGAGCATGATGGGGATACACAAGGATTGGGCACAGGGTATCTGTGCCCTTGTGCAGTTATTGTCTGTTTGTTTTTATTTTCTCTTCAACTTAAAGTTACCAGGTTCTTTTACACTTCCAGCAAGACAGTGAACTAACAGCTCTGCAAGTCTTTTTTTTTAATTTATTTCACCAGAAAATGTTTTCTTTAATGGAGGGTGCTGTGCTCAGCTTCTGGCTAGTGCAGACACTGCTGGTTTGCTAAATGGGCAGTGGCTTGTGTTTCTTCATTTCTTCCCTAGCAGCTATGGCTTTGCATACATAAACAGGAGAGAGCTCACTATAGACAGAAGCTTCTTGAAATGTGTTAGCCAAGGATGGTGGCTCTTAATCATATTTATAAAACTGTTAAACACAGTATATCCTAGATATTAAGTGACACGTGAAAATAAAGAAGTGACATGTTAGCAAGCATATGTGAAGCATCATTCTTTTCCTAATTTCATCAGTCCTGTTTACGATGTTACTATTATGTTTTATAATAGGTGCAAAGCTGAATCCTAATCTTGGTGGGTGTTTGCTGTGGTATGTGAGAGCTTTGGGTTTTCCCTTCTGTCAGATACTATTGCCTTGCTGCTGCAATAGATCAGAACGAGAGGACAGGCAGCTGGTGCCCTTCCCTGACTGCTCCGGCTGACATTCCTGAGAGTTGAATTAGGGACAGCGTTATTTATCTTTTGCTGCACTGAGAGAATAATTTCCAGAGTCCCTACCCTGTATGTTGTCTTCACATATTGGAATAAGAGGTTGTGTCCTTTTGAGGCAGATTCTTTACCATTGATGGGAAATTAATGATAGCAAGAAAAATATAATTATGACTAACTAAAATGATCAAAGCCTGAATTTTGTTTGTTTCCATAATTCTACTCTGCTGTGGGCCCCTGGATAAGCAAGTAATTTATTTTTACTTCAGCAGACTATTTTACAAGAGGAAAATGGTATCACATTCCACTGCAAAGTACTCTGCGTCTTATTGATTAAGAAGTAATATTGCAGGATCCATTCTTTTCCTTACATTTCCATATTTGTGCAACCAATTAAGGTCTGTGATTTGAGGGGAAAAAAATGAAAAGCAAACTTTGTCTTTATGCACCATTATTTTTTCCAGAAATTTATAATCAAAGTCTTTTAATGCCCAATGCCAAAATCTAGTCCTTGCTGTGTTGTAGCCCTTACTGCCATGAAAAATTCCCACTTAATTAAATGAATATTTTTGTAATTGCTGAGGATGACAAGCTCTGCTGTTTTTTAAAATACTCATCGAAGAATGGAGGCTGCTGCAGCACCCATCAACAGGAGCAGAATCACATCTACTAACAAGGCAAAAATAAACCACAGTTTAAGGAGTTGCAAAAATGCCTGGTCTCTACGCCCTCTGAAGTAGTCTATTTTAGAATGGCCATTGGCATTGTCAGGACAGTACAGCACAGGAGACTTATATGGTTAAATTTTATAGTAGTCTAATAAGGAAAAAAGCATGTGTAAGGCCTCTTGGCAAACAGTCCGTAGTCGTGGCAGTATTCCTACAAGTAAAGCTGCAAGAGTGGAAAGAGAGAGATAATTAATGGGAACCTGCTTTCTCTGCCAGGAGAGATTATTCTTATGCTGGGAGCAAAGGGTATGTGCCTGAGAAAAATGTAGAAAAAATAGGCTTGTTTTGTAGTGCCCTAAAATACAGTTTAATGAAAATGAGAAAATAATGGGTGGAAAGCCACTTCTATAGTCTCTGGCCAGCTGCCCAATATGAGTAGAGATGCACTGGCCCTGGGCTGTGCTTCCAACACAACTCAGCAAGCTCATTGTTCTTGCACACATTTGCTCTATTTTCAGGCACATGCTATTTGAAACCACGTTTTCTCTTTTACTCTTTGTTTCTTTCTTGCTTCCAGCTGATGGTGAATTTCCACCTCAGTATGCTATTTCTTGAAGTGTTTTCTCTTTGCAGAGCATTGTCTGTGGTTTTCCATTCTCACTGGGGGGATAGTTGTTGTTGTTGTTGGCTGGACTTCGCGAACGAAGATCTTGGGATAAGCCTGCGCAATGGATTTTTTAAGTGAGGCACAGTGTGTGCAGAACTGGCCCCACTCCCTTTACTCCTGAGGCTCATCTTGCCACGGCCAAACAGCTCAGATGGCGACAGCGAGTTCCTCCAGGATTCGAACCAGCGTCCTCAGAGGAGGAGCCGGCTCCACAGGCGGGGGCCTCCGCCACTCGGCCAACGCCCGCCGCCTCTCAAGTGTAAGGGGGGACAGTAGGAGTCTGATGAAGTTTGAAGGTATCTGGAGTTATCTCTGATTTCCTAATCCTCAGGTGAACCTGTTTGGCAGGGCTTGCCTGAGCTGCAGAGGTCCAGCTCTCAGCTTCATCTCAAGCAACCAAATCATGCCAAGGGTTCTTTTATTTATCCATAGCTTGAAAATAATTTATTCCTTGATCTGATGTATTAAACTCAGGAACCCCTGGTTGTCTGCATGGCCTTCTCTTCTCTTTTCTCATTCTTTCATTTCTTCCTCCTGGACATTTGCACAAAGGTGGAGGAACAGACACTGAGATAAGGTAGATCAGTGGGACCATATTTAGTTACTCCATTAATAGACTAAGTCTATACATTGAGGGGAAGTTTTTGTCTGGGCTATTTCCACTTGTAGTATCATAATTCACATGATACTGTACACACAAGTGAATGATGGTATAAGATGGAAAAAAGTTAGTATATTGGGAGGTTACAAAATAGTACAAAGAATCCCGAATTGAAGGCAAAGTAGAGGTAAGAAAGAAGAGAGTCATTTCTGATCCAGAAATTCAGTTATATCCTTTCAGATGTACATTGGAGACCATGAGACTAGAACAAGACCACCTGAATTTCACATGTACATGTCTTGAGTTTTCCTCTGCCCTATCCTCTATACTATGGACAGAAATCTAATATCATGTTATTTTAAATGATGGGTCAGTATTTAACCTGGAGGAAATCAGTGAAATAATTTCCACTGATATGTATGCAGTGCAGAAACCAAGGGGTCAAGGACAGAAAACAAAACCAGCACTGTCCCAGACTTGGCAGTATGTGTGTACTTGGTGGGCTATGACACACTTTGTTTCTTTTCATTATATCGAGAGGACTGTATAAATACATGCTATTTTACATTAGGTCTCTGCCTCCCATTTGCCCCCATACTATATATAGTCATCATCCAAGAATTTGCTCATTGAAAGTGTTCTGAATGGTACTGCATTAATTGTTATTTGTTCCAGGAGAAATAGCTGTGAAAATACTATGACAGACCATTGTTAAATGTAATAAGTCAAATTTTGCCTGGCATTTTTAGCAGGAAATTTTAATTTTTTTAAAGCTTTCTATTCAAATGTCTCAGGTTTTTACAATGTTCATAAAGAAAATATGCACAATTTTGATGTAAATAAAAAATAAATAAACCCAAAAAAACAAACAAACTTGATCAAAACCATAGGAAAGAATTGTGTCAAAATCATGCTGTTAGTTATTTTTTGTTTATGCCGGGTGAACTGAACTGTGCTATGCTTCTGAAGAAGGGAGCTCTTCAAATGGCAGAGCCACCAATGACACATCTGTGTTGGCTCATTCTTTTTGCTGCATCACCACATGAAACTTCCATGATGGGTAAGGTATTAAATGTGATCTCAAGTAGTCTTAAATATACATAGTTAACTATTTTATAGCATTAAAACTGGAGTCTGGAAGACCTGTTCAGTCCCATAACCAATCCAACTATCATCACAGGGTTGTTTCCTTGAGATTTGGTCTTGATTCTCCAGAGAGTTATCTGGTCCTGTTTTCACCAGGGTATGTAATCTCACAACTATTGAAGCAGCAAGGTTCTGCTTAGTGCACAAGGAAACAGTAGTAAATACCTAATTTTACTGAGTATATGCTTATACATGTAGGGATTTTCTAATTTTAGTCTCTTCTGACCACAATATATATGTTCCTATGTCTGTGAATCACTTTGCAAATGAATCTCTCTTGGGGTTTATGCAGATTTATTTGTAAGATATTTGTGTTAGTTCTTTGAAGGTCCCAACAGACAGGGCTCTGGGTGGAGTCCGATCCCAGAAAATGTAGTCTAGGAATAAAGATCAGAAGGCTAATGAAAGACATCCAAGAATCATGTAACTGTGGGCTGAGAAAGCCTTATTTGAGGCAATTTATGTGATATTAGGAACACAGCTTGACCCAAAAGGGGTTTTACAAGATATCTGGAACTTTGACTTTAAAAACAGAGCAGATTTCAGCTTAACTGTGGAGCCATTCTCACTTTATTCTATTTCTGTACATGTTAACAGAGATGTGGAAAGGTTGTTTGGTATTGCCACTGTTTTGTTCAGGGTTTTTTTTCATGGTTTTCTGCTTTGTGGCATATCGACCTGCTGTTCAAAATTGTCAACTTAAGTTTTGGTCTCATACAGTTATGCCAAGGTGCAATCTGCATAAGACCAAATTTTCTTTTTATATCCTCTATCTGGGTCATTACACTTACTTGTTCTAGATGTTCCTTGGAGGGCTTACAGTTTACTATACCTTATCTTTTTGTTTGTGTATTCAACACTGTTGAAAGCTAATATATGATCTAGAGAAAACTGGGTTTGATGCTTGTGTAAAGCCATTTAGTCTCTCTGAATGTTGCTCTTAACCATAAAATTGAACTACAGTGGTTCCCCAACCTAAAAGTAAAACAAAATTCACAAGTGTTTTCAGTCTGTACCAGTTACTAAGGTAACAAAGGACACAAATGCTTCAATGAATAGATGCAAATTGAATGGAGAACATTTACTTCTGACTTGTTTTTATATTTAATTAAAAGTCAAAAAAAAACTTCCAAGTCTCTGAGGAAGCAAGTGGTCCTCTTGCTGATTCTATTGTCAAAATTGCTGGGATCCTTTCAGCCTGCCTGCTGAATAAACTGATATAGAGATTAAAGTGCTCTATCCTCAAGAGCTCTTTTTATTTTTTTTTCCCCCCTGGATTCTTTTTTTTAAGGTTCTGCCTCTTTACTGCGCTCTGGTAATGGCTCTGTAGTTTGCCACAGCGATGAAGTATTACTGAACTGAGCACTGCACTTCGTTATTCTAGGTAGAGATTCTGTAAGAAATGAGTCTTAGGTGATTTGCATGAATTTGGATCAATTTGACTTCTGCTTGTGCACACACCAATGAAAAAATAGCCTATTTCCTATGCTTTGATATTTGATAACCATTGTACTGGACGCTTTGGAAGGCTGATTTAATAAGCTATGTTGAGCAGTCGCATCACAGCACATGAATCATTTGAATTCCTACAGTACATTGGCTTGCTATCTTAGGGAAATGCAAGACATATGCCTGGCAAACATCATTAATTTTTTGAAATATTTGAATGACAAAGCGAATAATGAATTGTCTCTTTCTGAGTTAGCATTTACTGTTCTTTGGTATATTCTCCCAATTTGGCTCGCATGTTTTGTGAGATGTTTTTGTTCTTGGTCATATGCTAACATTGTCATAGCTACTACTATTATTATTTGAACTGAAGGCCACAGTTGAGATCATCAGTGTACTTAGCGCTGTACTCGTGACAGTAAATGTCAGCAACTCTTTAGTTCATTGAAGGCAGAAGATACACTATTTCCTCTCATGTTTTCCAGTATATGTTTTACTTGATAGAGCTAAAGCAAAGAGCATAAAATGATGCAGAAAAGCTGTGTTTTCTGGGTCCTCTCAAGAAAGAGAAGCCTTCATGTTGAAACACTTCATTATCTAGGTGTTTTGAATAGATGACACAAACCCTCAGCCCTTGCATTCCATGGATTTCCAGTGGAAATTTTTCACAAAACAAGAAAAACTAAATACTTAGTAACAGTTGGGACACAGATTTTTGTGGCTCGATGTTCCTTTGTTTTGGTCAAAACTATTAAATGAAGATTAAGTTCAAAAGTGAGAAGAAAAAAAGACATCAAACATCATCTTGGTTTTGAATATGGCTGTTTACAGGAAGAAGTTAAATTCCAGTTGGAGCTCCAACCTGTTTCTACATTCAACACTGCAGACACAGGATGATGGTTTGAAAATGAGGACTAATTTATACCTTAACTTCTTTGCTGATGCCTGCTTTTCCGGGGCAATTCTATGACTTGTGATATGCTTTTTCTCTGACACTTTTTTTTCTATTGCTGTTGTTTGGGGGGGGAAGGGGAGTGTGTTTATGCTGTGTGTCATTTTAAAGCAAGCAGTCAAATGAAGTCATTTGTAACTGTGAACAGCTGAAAGAAACCATACCATCTTACCCACAGGACCTCTAAAGCAAGTAATGCTAGATACTTAAAAAAAAAAAACATACAAGGGAAATGGGGTTTAAAAAAAATCTGAAATCAGAACTGCAAAACTCTGAGATACTTCCTTGTGACAAAAGAAAATGCAAAAATAAATACATTAATGAGCCAAACACACAGTATACATTCTGGAAAAGGAGCAGAATACTAAGTGCAAGGCAGCTGAACCAGAATTATGGTGGAACTGGTGTGTGTCAGGAGTGGGAAGATACATTTTCTTAAGTACCAGGTACTTAAAAGAATGATAAGATTTTAAGGCTGAAAGTGAGTGTTTCCAGGCTATGTGCCCATGATATATAGTAGCTGAAATAATGCAATAAAGAAGTGTTTATACATCTATATATAATAAAATCTTGACAGCCTTTTTCTGGACAATAAGCCAGAGAATCAAGTTTGCCAGTTGTTTCTGCTGAAGTATTCTTAAAGAGGAAGGCAGTATTTTTTAATTTCTTATTCTGTAAATAGTTCTTTCTTCTCTAGTGACTGGAAGTAGATAGGTGTTATCTTTCTTGCTGGGAAGTAATAGTAGATAAGGGTTAAACATAGTACTAGGGTGGGGTTTTTTTGTGTGTATGTATTTTACAGTGAAAACCTAGTCTTGGGAGAGTGTCAGTATCAGTTTGATATGCTACCATGTAAAACACTTTCAAGATAACATGAGAAAAGGAGGTTACCAAAGGTTTTCAAGCTGCAGTAATAAGTCGTAACAACTAAGAGTGGAATGGTTTAAGAATCAACTCACAGGAACTGTTTCCTTTAACAGTGGGATGATAACAAGAGGTAGAACAAGTGTAACTGTTATTTAGGCATAATTCAGTATTAGGAGACTTTACAGGAAAATGTCCTACAGTGATTCTGTTTTGTCACAGTCCTGATTTGGCCTGTGGTCTGGGGAGAATAGGTGGGAATAAGACAAGTGATTCTTCATTTTTGAATCTGAGTCTTCCTCCTGTAGAGACTTATGTTTGTACAGAACAAAGCACTCTGGACTAAGTCACTTGAAATAATGTTTTCAAATCAGTTCATGCACTTATGCACTTAAGCTGATAGGTACAGTCTGCAGTAGAAGCAAACTTTGCAAAGTAGTTAAGCTATTTCTTTCACAATTAAATAAGAAGAAATAAATAGAAAATATTTTTATTGGCAAGTGTGTTTAGGGAGGCACTTCAGTTTTTCTATGGTAAGAGTCACATCTCTCCAGATTAAATAGAAAAGGGAAGGGAACTTTTATTAATATAATAAGAGTAAGAACATGTGTTTAAATGGAGTCAATTCTCTATGATCCACGGGCAAGATTTCCAGTCTTGATACTACAGAATGGATTAACCCAACCAAGGTGCAGAGATTCCTTCACAGAGGCTACGCAGTGCCACTCAGGTCATCTTTAGTCAGGTGTTTGCAGGCATGGCTCCTCTCTAGAGATGCAGGCATTTTCATATAGGGTCTTCTAAGTCCTTCTGCAGCCTAGATAGCACTGGACTCTTAGGTTTGGAGACTATAGTTTTTTTTCAAACTCGGCAGTTTTCAAGAATAGTTAGCTCCATCAGTTGTGTGAGTGGTTAAGGTCACTAGTTTCTCTAGAGATCATTTAGATCAGCTCTTCTGGTTTATCTAATGCATAGATTCCCAGGGTCCAGTGCCTTATTTCAAACAAGCTTACTCTAAAGCCACAAACTTTAAGGCCATGTTAGCAGGAATAACTGCTTTGGAGACTCACACTGGCATGGTGATTGTGCTTTGCTGTTCTCCCCTTACAAACAAACATGTTCAAAGGGAGATTGTGTTATTAATAGTCATAGAATCATAGAATAGTTTGGGAAGGTACTTTTAAGGGTTTATTTCTTAGTGCAGATATAACCTTCTTCCTAATGATAGAAAAGACCAATTTCACAGGCGTACTAATTATTGGTTTATTTAAAATGAAATCATGCATTTGAGATTTCTTTCACACATTTTGTACTTACTTTCTTTGTTATAAGTTCCTGTACCTCCAGTGATTTAATTGATTATGGTGCTGTGTTGTTTTTGTGTGTGCTTGTTTCTTATTTGTTGTTTTTCTTTTGTTTGTTTAGTTTGGTTTTATGTTGTGCTTTTGTTGCCCCTCCCCGATTTGCCCCAGGATAATTGCTGTGCTTTAAGTACAACCTGTTTTGTGAATCGAGTTGATCAAATACATAATGGAGAGAGCAGGCACTTCAAAGACAGTTTATTTTAGGGAACTTGACATACTCATTATGGAGGAGGTATATCCTGAAACAGTTACAGAGTTAAACACAATGGCAAATGTAGTTTTTTCAGTCCAGTGCTATTCAAGCACAGTAGTGAGGATCGGTTTCTCTTTCAAAGGCTCTATAATTCTCAAAAGTTTTATGAATTCAAAAGAAGTCCCTGTGCTGAGCAAAGTAGGTAAGCCCCAAGGGGATCTGGAGGCTAATTGATTTGATTTTTATTCTTTTTCACTTAAACATAAACAACCAACACGAGAAAATATTAGAATAAAATCAACTAGTTTGAAATCTAAATCTAACCCCATCGTTATGGCGCCAAAAAAAACCCCAAACCACCACCTGCACTGCACACGAGTTGTAAACAATCTGCACAAAATCAAGGATATTTGATGCCATCTAGTGGCATCACGGCAAGGTGACAGCAGCCGTGGAAAAGCCGGAATCTGCTGTTTGCCAGCTTACATTGTGCTTTTAATCCTTCGGCTCATCCCTAATGTGGAAATCTAACTATAGCAGCGCTGTTTAGGAAACTCCACATGTTAGTTTCCTACAGTCACTGACTGAATATATTTTTTTCTTATTTTCTTTTCAGTACTTTTACCTGATTGACCACTTTGCCCGGGGCCTACTACAAGCCTCTAAGGGTACAAAATGACCATCTAAATTAAGAAACTTGGCAAATTTCCAAGATTTGGAATTACATAAAATATCAAAAGGCAAAAGTGCCAAGAAATTTGAAAGCAGTGAGTAATTTTTTTAACCACCTTTGTTGAAGGGCTAAACCATTCAAATAAGTTAAACTAATTATTACTAATACATTACCCTCTTCAGGATCAAATATTAATATAGTAGTCATAAAAGTTGATACTTCCAATGTTATCTATGTGATCTAAAGATATGAGCCTGTCAACAGTTTCTGTTCGTGAATCATGCAGGTTCTTCGGAAAAAGAAATAGCATCCTGTTTTGCAGTTTCTGGTTCAAATTAAGTAGTGGGTTCTCCTGCAGCCAAGTGTGAAGGTACTATATGCAAACCACCAAACACTGTGAACTGCCAAACCACATGTGTGTGTGTGGCAGGGAGAGGGTTTTAAAGACTAGAGCAAGAACAAAGAGTTATTACACTTTATTATGTGCTAGTTTATGGTCTTTTATAAGGAACTGTCTTTCTGGAGTGCCACAATCCAGTTCATAAGAGCATTACTTTGTAATTCCCTATGAATTCAGTGTAAAGAGCTCCATAACTGCACTGTTGAAGGGAATGGTGCTAATTCAATAGTGTCTATAGCCTCTCTCCTTGCTGAAACATGCCAAATTCCAATTAGTTCTAGTGTGAACAGCTAGAAAATAGATTAAAAAATGAAATAAATAAACCCCAAAAACCTATACCAAAAAAGGCAACTGCATGGGAATTTTTTTTTTCACAATAGATTTCAGTTGTCATTTTTAAAACATCCCGTATCTGAGTATTTCCTAGAGAAAGAAGTGAACTGGGGAACTGTTCCTTTCTGGGACTGTTGACCTTGGGTCAAACTTTCTGCTTCGCAGTTCTCTGTGTGAAAGTTTTAGCTCAGGAAATGGCAACAAATAAATATTAAAGGAAGATTTTGTTGAATGATCTTTTTACAGACAGTGTGGTATGAAATTTTTTTGCAGTAGGCAAGGCATGAAGCAGCTGATCATGAACCTCTACTTGGGCAAATTACTAGATGTTTTCCCTAGGATGGGTCAGATACTGTGTGAAAGTTCAGAAAAAGAGGAAACATTAATGCCCTGGCAAATTGTAAACCCAAGGAATATAAGTGACTAGAGTACAAGAAAAACTGTTACAGGTTCAGCACTGATATTGTTCACTGAGTGCTTCTGGAGCTTATCCTCTTTGCTTGAAGAAAAAGTATTCATCTGAGTTCAGGGTTTGTTGTCTTTGGCTGTGTCTTATGGTGCAGACGTAACTAACTAGCTCCTGGTCACTCTCTCTGTGAGCATCACTTCCATGGGACGGTTGGTCATAGGATGGATAAACTCTTTGAGGCTGCCCATTGCCACCTCCTCCTTCCTCCACTGTGGTACCAGATGTGGCTATCATGTCTCCAAATTGCAGGAGAAACTCTCTGGCAAACATACACCTATGCTTAAGGTCACCTAGAAAGAATATATGCAAAGATAGAGGAAAATCTACTGTGCTGGGAAATCTGAATCCATTGCTTGTGACAACAACCAAATAACATTACTCATGTGACAGGGCTGGTTAAGGGCTGGTTTTTCAGCCCTTAAGTGTCTGTGTGTCTTGAACCATCAGAAACATCCCTGCCCTAAGGAATTCACAAGATGTAGATGCCAAACTCTGCTGCTTATTCACAGATAGAGAACCAAATTAAAAAGAAATTAGTAGCTCAGAACAGGGAAGTCACAATGCAAATTGGGAACTGGCCCTGGAATTTGAGAGTAGGGATTGAGAGCATCTACTACATGAATGTATTCATCCTATCATATAGGTATTTATCACATATTTATGAACACTACATCTAAAAACTGCAGCAATTTGCTGCTACCCCTGCTTAATTGTGGTATTGAACATCAGGGTTTTAGTCACTTTACAGTTTGGGTGAATTGTGTATCTCTGTATGAGTTTCAGGGAGTAGGTATGGACATAGAGCATGTATGTAACCAAGAAATTAGAAGATGAATGTTGCTAGAAGAGAATATGAAGTCAAAATGTGGTAAGTAGCTATGCAGTAGTGGTAATAAAACAGAAAATATTTTTAAAAATAAAGATCTATAACCTTCTAAAGGGCATTATATGGTGTAGTAGCCTCCAGTATCAAGGACTTGATTCAATGGCCAAGATATCCCATCATTCTGATATCCTAAATGACTCGATTTCACTACATGTCTCAGGAGCAGTCTATTACTTCTAAATGGTAAACCTGATTGTCATCTCAAAGCCTCAGAATACAGTGCATCATTTACTTTTACTAACCTATACATTTTTAGGGTGAAACAGTTTTATAAATTTTTGAGATAGTATAAATTTTTGGTCTCACTTCTTTATGAAGTTAGTTGATTCAGAGAGAGAAAATGCTGCTAAAACTAAAGGCCTTAAAAGTCATCCAAGCAGATCTTTGCTCTTTTTTGGAAGCAACTCATGTAATAACATCTTACTGCTAATTTTTTTTAGGGCTTTCAGTGCTCAGGGGTTTTTTGTTTCTTGGTTGTTTGGTTGGGGTTTTTATTTACTTTTCTCCAATGATACTAGAAATTCTCCAAGGTGTTGTTTTCTATTAATTGAAAGAGAAGCTAAAGACAGTTTCTTTTGGTGCCACTTACCTAGGATATGTCAAGAAATTTATTTGTTTTTCAGGCAGACAACCCTCTTCCCCTGGACACGTATCAGGGGAAAGAAAATCTTTTTCACACATACTGCAGATTTCAGATCAGGTCTCTAGTGATAACAAGTAAGAACAGTGAAAAAAGAAGTTCCAACATACACACACACAAAAGAACTGATGAATGAGTGCACAGGGCACCTAACCTGTCATGCTTTCCCTGGATCAGAACCTAAGTCGCTCAAAAGGAGCTTACAGATTTACTAGTTTTTAGGTGAGATTTGAGTTTAATGATAACCCCCAAATTTGGTTGAATTACCAGGATCAGGTCAGCCAAGGCTCACCTATGTGGGTATAAGAACATAATGTGTTTTCTTGGTTTTCTGGTATGGTTTTTTTCTGGTGATTTCTGAAAAACTAATTCTTCAGCCTTTTAACTATCAGCTATGGAATCTCTTTTTATGTCCTGTTTTTATTCATGAAGCTGAAACCCTAGCTTTCAGACTTATTTTCTTCTATGCAAGCCTACTTTTATTGCAGGCAAATTGGAGTGGGCTAAACTGAACATATGTCTGTTAGATCTAGCTGAGATGCAAGCCCTAGTACACCAAGTTACTTAACCACCCAGCGAGTTTCTTGTGGTGTTGCCTGTGGTTGTGAGAAAGACTGGAAAGATCTGAGTGCCCACAGTGTAAAATACTTCTTTCTAAAATAAGAAAGTGGAAAACTTCCCAGCTGCTGCATCTGCCTCTAAATTACCCTTCTGAGTACTAGGGTGAGAAAGGAAAAAAGCCAAGAAGGATTAATGGTCTACTCTCTGTGCAACTATGGTGGGAGATTACATCCCCAGTTGCAGGAATCTGGATGCAATTGATTTGTTACAAGGCAAGGAGTTGAAGTGGGGTACCTGCTTTTTGAGCTAGATAGTCCTTACGTGTTCACTCTAATCCATCTACAGGAGACACTATATGTACAGAAAACGACCTGGAAACAGATCTTTAATAATGGCTTCTAAGCACAATGAGAAACAAAATCCTGAGTTGAACCTAAAAAATCCTATACAGATACTTGAAAAGAGAGGTAAGGACTCACTCATTCCAACTTAATTCTCTTTTCATTGCAGTCCATCTTTCAATAAATTGAGCACATGTGCAACTCTAAGCAGGTTAGCCTGACACTGAGATCAGTGTAAGTGTTGGACAAGGTGACAGAATCAGGCTAGGCAAATAAATACAGGATGCAAATAGGTTCAGGTCTAATAGCGAGCCATTCTGACAGAAGTCCTGTAAGTACACATGTGACTTACTAGTGCCTTTACAGTGCAGTGCATAGCTGCAAGATATACTATGAGATAGAACTCAAGCTGTCATAATATGGGAACTATTCCCTACAGTACTAGGCACTGGAGCAAGAACAGATTCCCAGCCCTCTATTCACCTGTGTGATTCTGTGTCCGATTTTGATTAATACCCTGAGCAACATGCACCTTGCACAGGCTTATCCTGGAAGTGGTGGAAGATGGTGGAGAAATCAAGCTGGCTAGATCCCAGTTCATCAAGGCAAGGAGTTTTCAGTCTTTCTTGTAGTGCAGAAAACCATTTGCCGCTAAACGCTAGCATTGCGGGACGGGGTGGAAGATGGCAAGCCAGGTCTACACAGAGTCCTGTGAATGCAGAGCTGCAGTTTTCATTCACACTCTGAAAGAGCTAAAATAATGATCAATTCAGAATAACATGCTGAGACTGGGGTGAGAAATGTGCATTCTCAGTCTTGGGCAGAGGTAGAAATGCAGCATGCCAACAGCATCATGCATGGGCAAAAGTAGTTCTTTCCTGCATCCTAATTATGGGACAAAAATTCTCTGCAGCGAGGATATGCACTTCCAAACACTACAAGTCCAAATCAAAGAAGAATGCTTTTTAAAATAAAGGAAAAGGGCTTTGACACACAGATAATATGCAGGACCAACCAACTGCACTCTTTCATGTGATGTTTAGTCAGCTATTTAAAATCCCACATATAGGACACACAGCTTATTCATCCATTTAAAAAGAATTAAACTGTGTTTGAGAAGCAGGATGCTGAAATTAACAGTACATGCTTGAAGCTAGGGTGTATTTTGTCTCATTTCTGGTGGCTTGAATGATTTTTGCAGTTCAAGAGATTTTTCTTCATTATGTTTCTATGGAATAACAATGACATCCAGTGGCTGGCTGATTTAATAATACATTCATCTCTGCTACAGGTATAATAGGCAATGATAAGATTTCTCTGGGGGTTTTTTTTGTGGTAGCCAAGAGTTCTTTCTGCCAAATTTATCAGTGAGTATTTTGGGATGGGGGGACCTGAGAGATGGAGGCTGGGTGTGAAAAGTCACAGTGCTTTAATAAGGTCCTACAATAAGAAAGTCAATTCCACTTTACTGGTACCTTTATGCCACTTTAGCTTCAGGGGAAAAACAAGATATTGTAGTTTGTTTATTCTTAAACCCTTCTAAAGAGACTTAAACCCAGATTTCTTCCTAATAACTGAAACCCCCAGTGGCCTTGGCAGTGGCTCTATCCTATTCCCCTTTCTCTTATTTGAAAGTGTTAATCTAAAATATATATGTTTTGATTCTTACTATTACGGTATTTCATCTGTTTCCAGATTTTTAAATACTTTTTTGCAATCCCATCAATGTTTTTCAGACTGCCCTGAGGCATCCTTAACTTACATACCAAACAAAGTGCATTTCTTTTTAGTTTTTTTCTCTTTAATAAGAATAAGTTACCATAGCAACTACCACTCACATAGTACTTGTTGCCGTGGGATTTAGTTGCATTTCCTTTTAATAACAAGGGCCTTAAACAGTAACATGTCATGCAATTATTTTTTTATTTTATTTTGCAGCAGAAAATTACATCCTTTTATATCTTGTAGTTTTTGTTTATATATTAAAATTTACTTTGTCTTCTTCCTTTTAAATGAAGTCTTCCAAGAATCTCAACAGGGTAAAGACATTGAGTAGAAAATAATTTACCCGAGAAAAAGGCTTAGATGCATAATGGACAAAAGAAAATTGGATGTCTGAAAAGTGGGAACATACTTGAATAACAAACATTGGGTACTTGGTTGCTGATATAAGGTCCGTTTGCTCCAGTCCCACATGCTTCCTTTGCCTTCTCTGGGCTAATGCCATGACTCCAGTAAAGTAGAAGATAAACCACCACCTTTCTGTGATAGGCTGGATAGAGTTGTTTTAGGAATAGTTCCAGAGTTTGAATATGGATGCAGGTTGAAAGATGGTAAATTAATTTGTAAGTGATCTCCAATATATTATTTTGCCTACTAATTAGATGATGCAAAAAGAGCAACTGTCTGTGTAGCCTAACAAAACATTTTCATACAAGCGCTGAGACCTTCTTCAGAGCAAAGATGGTTTTGCCAGTTATTAGCTAACGTCTTGTCCAATGGAGTTAGTATTGCTTGAATACAGACCTTAAAAAAAATAAAAATAAACCCAACCTGGTATAGACTCATGACCAGAATCTTCAACTCTTGTTAATTCAAGAAACATGTCTTACTACAGGCAGGAGAGCTAATGATAGACCTTTTTGCTTGAACAGGTCTATCTTCTTTTTCTACACAAATGCAATTCATTACATGTAATATGACATGCAATAACCAGTAGCAATGTAGTGAGCTGAAAATACTCACAGAAATCAAAGAAATTTGATTTAAAGTAAACAGTAGGTGTTAGCTAATCTAATGCTCTGCTTGAGAGGAGCTAGGGTACTCGTGGGTCATTGCTTACAAATAATTTTCTAACATTCTTACACATTGCCTGTAACTAGGATGTTAAAAACAGTTTGCTCATCTCTGGATAAGTAAAATTTAATGTTTGTTGCACAATAACTAACAGATCTGCAAATTAGGCCCATTAAACCATCATTCTCATTTTAACGGTACTGTGTTTACCTGAAGATGGATGTCACATGCTTTTCCATCACACCTTGAGTAGTCAAAGCTAATCCTTTCAGCCATTCCTCTAAACAATGTATTTGTTCTGATTTCTTATGGATTTTCACAACAATCCTTCCATTTTCCTTCAAGTGTAGTGTCCAAATCTGGGCATAGGATTCCAGCTGTGACCTCCTAGTACTGAATAGATTTGAATAATTACCTAATTTGTCTTTTTTCTCTCAGTCTGGCTATCCTTCTCCAAATGACATTTTCTTTCTAGGTTTATATTCAGTTTGTGGTCTGCTGCAGACATCCCATTTATTTTTCTTCAGTGCAGTATTTCGCATCAATCTTTTCTGAATTATCTTACACATTTCAAATTAGTAGTTCAATTTATCAAGATGATCTTTAATTCTAGTTACATACTTCAAGTACTCACAGTGTTCCCTGTTGGTGTTTCCATTGGTGAGTATTTGTTGAGTGTTAATGTAAGGATAGCTTGTGGTGGTAGAGACAGGGTAGACTACAGTGATGATAATGTTTTGATTGAAGCTTTTTTTAACCAGCTGAAGACCCACTTGACAGTCATTTCAGTGAGACAGCATTTTCCTGGTATATCAGGGGGTATCACAGGAGACTCTTCTGTCAAAGCACACTGACTTGATTAAATCAAACTTGTCAGCTTACTTTGAAACTTTTGGTAGAAAGTAAGCAGCAACCATCCAAACTCCACTGAGCCATTGCTGGGAGTTCCACTCCTGAGAGTGGCTTTTTTTCTTTTAAGCTGTCAGCCAAGGAGGCTAAGACACCTAGAGTTGTGGGTTGGATTTTCTGGGGAAAAAAAAAATTAGAAGTAAAAAGGTTTCCAAATGAACTGAAATAGATTTTATTGTTAAAGATGCGAAATGTACGGATTTTTTAATTCCAAGACTGACAGAAATGAAGAATTTCCTTGTGATGGGAATCACAAGTCTTTACCACCTTATTAATTGGTATTAAATGAGAACAAAGCCTACTAAAATTTTGGGTTTACAAAATCTGCTTGTTCAGCAAAGGAATAAATGCCCTTATCAAAAGGAATTGTCCTTCAGGTCCTCCATTAAGTCTGTCTTTCACACCTGTTGCTGGCTTGTAGATGCCTGAACATTTCACTTTTCTTGAACAATAATTATGTTTATTATCTTCCTTCTGCTGCCCTCATAAACCCATGTTATATTTATCACTGACTTCTGAAGGGGAAAGATAGGACTAGTAGTTTAAGAGATGCCATAGTGTGGTGAAATGACAATCATTTACTACATATATTGTGTGTTCATATTTGTAGTAATGAGACCCCCATTACGTGCTCTTACTGCAAGCTGTTTCAATGGAATAATCAGAGAATGAGATAACTGGACACCACACACCAGGAAATGTGAAGGTTCTTAGAGAGCAATAAGCTGTGTCCTATTTCCACTGTTGCTCTGGAGATGGAGTAGAGGATGAAACTTTCATATCAAAGAATTTTTGGGGGCTAGATTTTGTTTTTTTCTTTTTACCAGTGCTTAGCTGTATTTTAGGTAGGGGTTTCACCACAGTTCATTAAAAAACAAACAAAAAACAATAACAAAAAACACAAACCAACAAACAAAAAAACCCACCAAAACCAAACAAACAAAACCAACAAAAACAAAAAACAAACAAAACAAAACAACCCCACCAAACAAACAAAAAACCAAAAACAAACAAAACCAAAACAAACAAACAAACAAAAAAACCAAAAAAACCCCCCCCCAAAAAAAAAAAAAACAAAAAAAAAAAAAAAAAAAAAAAAAAAAAAAAAAAAAAAAACAAAAAAAAAAAAAAAACCAAACTTGTGAAAATCTGGAAACTGTTATGTCTTACATTTCCATGATGAAAGTCCTTTATATAGAAGTTGAAAACCCTTGTCAATGGTTTTCTTTCTACATTAAGATTAATTTTCTCAGCAAGAACAAAGCATTTGTATGGAACATTTCTCCAGTCATTTAGAGCAATTTGGATCTTAAATTTGAAAGATTGAAAGAAGTTAACTAAAGACAGATGTTATCAGAAACAATAGGATTTCTAAGTGATAGATGTGATTATCTTATTTAAGAAGAATAAAAATATCTTTACTTTTATCCTAATACCAAAAAATTTATTTTCCATACTCACTACACAAGTGAAAATACAGAATAAATTAATTGATCATTGAAGAAAATATTCTTATGGCAATCACCAAGTACAGGAGTCCTGTTATCTTAGGGGCACCCTCAAGATGTGTTTGGAAGGCCATTCAGCTGGTCTTTGGAAGAGCATTATTTCACAATTGCATGAGCCAGAGTCTCCCAATTGCATGTCCTGATCCATGAGGTTTGAAGGTCACACTACCTTTCATATTTCCAGCAAGGCTGTTTCTGGGAAGGGGAACATTTGGGACCTTCTCTTCTTTGGCTTTTACCACTTTGTTTAGTGCAGTGGAACATTATACAGCTTTGTGTGGAGCAGATAAGGAAGTAATGTGGCATCTGTACATGAGATTCTGTTAGATAAATTGCTGTGCTTTGTTTTATGCTTGTGACTTTCTTATTTACTGGAATAAAGTTTAATACAGATATTTCAGTGGTGATGACAACACTTATTTACTCTTAAAAATTTGGCTCTATGTTCTTGCTCTCACCATCTTCTTACTTTCCCTGATTTTTTTTTTAATCCTATAACATGGTTACCATAGCAATTGTTCCTGCTCCCTTCAGCGTTTCCAACTGCATTTGAGAGCATTTATTTTACAAAAGGTATTCTAGTTCTTTTTAACTCTCTGGAGAGATCTAAACTAAGTTAAAACGTTGATGATTAATTTACTTTCTGATATTTCATACAAATTACCACAATGATCTCTGAGGTATATACATAACATGGAAAAGCCAACTTAAATGTAGAGACATAGAGCTTCCTATAGATGTCACCGTACTCCTTGCGTTTAATTGAGAACAACTAACTTAAAATAAAGTATGAAATTTAGTTTTTCTAGCTGGCAAACTATTACAAAAAAATAAGGCAATGAGAGCTTGATATTCTTACTCATCACGTTGTCTAGCATGCCTTCCAGAGAAAACTGTCTTGCTGAAATCAAGATTTCACCCCCGAGCAAACAGATCCTCATCGTGAATGAGGGAACCAAAAGTAGGTAACTAGTAGTAGGCAGATTGATAATATTAAAAGAGCCTAAAATTATTAATAGAGATGATAATCTTTAGGCTTATTTTGGTTGTCTGTGAGTTTATTTTTATAGACAAAACTCCTGAGAATTTCAGTAGGTTTCTTTGCTTAACTTGAGGAACATAGAATTGAATCCTTTATTCATGATTTGCATTGTTCCTTTGATCTCCAGTATAAAATTCTGAAAAAATAAAATGTTCATTATAGGAGGAAGTATAGCCTTTGGTAAATAGCATTTTTTCATCTTGGAAAAAATGCAGTTTAATAGAATCAATCTTTTTTTCCTCACATTTTCCTTTGTTCTACAAAAATATTTTGGCATAAATAGGAGGACTTCAAGTTGACATTTTCAGAATGTTTCATTGAATCTTTTGTCTTTTTTTTTCCTGTTTTTTTTTTTGTTTGTTTGTTTTGTTTTGTTTTTTAAGTTTCAAGATCCATCTCTTTTTAAAATCATAGGAAGATGAAAGAGCAATAATAAAAACCCAGGCTTTTCACAACAGGCCCTGTAATAGGTTATTAGTCAATCTGGCTTTCATTTTAGGGGGTTTTATTTTGCTGTTAGAAATAACAGTTCTCCATCTTTGTTCAGCCCAAAGAATTGTTCTTGAGTTGCCCAGTCTCGCCAAAGTTTTTTAGATGCTATTTGTTCCACACTTCTGCTGCATCAAAAGCATGCTTCTGAACCAATTATTTTAGCTGAAAAAAGTCCTCTTTTTTTAAGTTTCATTTATTTTTTAAAATTCAGATAGCTTACTCCATCCAAACACTCTGTAATCTAAATCATCGGCAATACAATAATGAACAGCTTAATAAGTTAATGTATAGAATATTTTCAAAAGATGGTCTTATCTTCTGTTCAGGGTCTTTGCAGAAACCACTGCAGTTCTAGCCAAGAGTAGCTTTTTCATTTGGTTAGGGATTACCTGAATCTCTTTTCAAAATGAAATAGGCTGTATTGCACTAAACTTCTGTGGAAGCCAAGACAATCAGAGAAGTCTTCTTTTTCATTGTATTTTCAATGGTGACATGTTGACTTTAATTTGAAAAAATTGCACTGAAACTGAACTGTGAGTCTAATTTAGGTCATTCCTAAGGAAAAAGAGCACTGAGGCTTAAGAACAGGAGTTTTCTATGACTTGAACCATACTAAATCTTTGACTAGTTCTAGTCACCTGCAAACAAAATTGTTTGCTTTGCATATGCAAATCCACAACTTTGTGTATTAATCAGTTTATTGTTGTGCAAACATGCTTCTTATTTTGACCACTTAAATTTGAGCCTTATTGTTTTGAAGGCTTAGAGAAAAAACAAGGAGGGCAATGGTATCACTAGAAGAAAGCATTGTTATTAATCATATAAATATTTTTATCAACATTACCATCACATGTAGCAAGGTGATCAGAATTAAGGATTCCAAGATTTTCCCTTTGTTTCTATAGCAGTTGAATGTGGTAGTGGCCATGATCTGCTGACATGCTGTGGACATGGCTGTTGTACTGATTTTTCAACTCCATTGTGAAAAGAGCCGTTTTCCTCATGAGCTGGTAATGGGCTGTAGTTGCATATGGCCGTAACCTTTCCCTGATCCCCAGCCCTCTGCAGCAGGTTGCAGAAGCCCAAAGTGGCCAGGTGACATACAGTGCCATCTGCACTGATATCCTGGTCATCTGGCCAGAGCTCTGACCTTTTTGAACATGATACAGCGAAATCTAACTCCTGAAAGCAGCTTGGAGGCAAAATCTGTTCTTCACCGTCAGTTGCACTTACTCAGTCACTTAATTGTCCACTGCAACTGATAAAGTAACCATTAGGCTCAGGTCATGAACTACAGTTTATCATTCGCATGCAATAATACACCCTTGAATCACACTGGTTTCTAAATCACAGCAACACGGGCTTATTCAATAATAGAGATTTAAAGTACCTGGAATTTAGTCCTGCACCACCAAAAACTGGCTGAAAATAGATTTTGTGCAGGGAGAAGTTGCCGTGATTGATGCGTTCTATGGTTTGCACTGTGTGCCAGATAAAGACTGATACCACTAAACAAAGCAGTAAAACTTTTTTTTAAAATGGACAATAAGGCCTGATTTTACTTGCAGTGTTGCTGTTGTCACTCAGGGTAGCTCTGTGGTGATGCTGAGCTGCGTGGGCAGAGGGGTGATGGTGGGGGCAGCCTGAGAACAGGGCTTTGGAGAAGGGACATGCTCCTGCCAAAATACATTTTCCTGTTTAGTTGTGAATGGGAAATGAAGTTATTCTGGGATCAACTTCTGACTTCTGGCTTTAGAGCTGGTATTATAGAAGTGCAAGCTTATATCACTCCGTGAGTTATACAAATCCCTTGTCATTTTGAAGAGCCTTTCATCTGAAGATCATAGCTTCATAAACATTAATTCAGACTTGAGTGAGGTTGAGGATACTGTCCCCATCATCTAGACAGTCAATCTGAATTGTAGAGAAGTGCAAACCAGCTGAATTCCTCCTACATCTACTCTTTGTTCCTCTGTTCTCCTTCCCTCTTTCTTTCAGCCTCAGCCTGCCTGGTTCTTCCAGAACAGGAGCCACATCATCCTTCACAGCCACAGGGCTGGGAATGCCAGAGTTAACTGTGTGAATACCAGGCAAGCTGGGACCTTTAAAAGGGCCCAGTTGTAGTTCTTCGGCTGCTGTGGAGAGAATCCTGTCCCTGTTACTCAGAGCTTTCCACTCATTTCTTACTCATATAAGAACAAGGTCTCATCTTTTGCTTTCCAGAGTTTGATGTGAGCAGGGTATCTCTGATGTAGTTTTAAAAGATGAAGGATAGAGTTTATTACTATGGAGTACCATGCAGTCTATGGAGAGTCACAATATGTTTATTTTTTCAAAAATTCAGTTTTGTGTTTTGTAGCACAGTAGTTCCTCTTTCTTTGCAGACATTTAGAGAAAAGAAATTATATTCATTCAAAGTATTGGCATTTCTATTATAAATTCTTCCCTGTGTAAGAAGCTTACCATGAGATATAGAATTTTCAATAAAATAAAGAGCAATATAAAAATATAGGTAAAGACAAATTACTTAGAACACTAGAAAAGTCTTCAGAATTACCTCATGAAAGAGATTAAAAGAACAATTTCCTGTTGAAGTGATAGACAAAATTTGCAATAACAGGAACAGAAAACACTATAGTGAATAAGAAAAAAATCTCATGAAATAAGAGTAACTAAACTTGAAATACTTGAACTCTGAAGGTAGCTCAGTCCTCATTTTCTACTCTCCAAGAGTGAGTTCCCATCTCTGGCACTGCGTTGAGCAATAGTAACCTTTATAAATAAATGTCTTCTATGTAAGTTCTTTTGAAAGGGTTTGTGAAATCTTTCTCTTCATGATGTCTTTGGCACATTCTTCTGCGTGTGCATGTGTGTGTGTATATATATATATACATGGTTGTGTAGAGAATGCTAAGAAGACTAAACTTTCAAAGAAATCAATTATATGCGAGTGAAAACTCACAGTTTGTGATCCTCATGAATTGATCAGTCATTAAAAACCACAAAGCTTTCTTTTACTTTAATCTAGAACTTCTGTCACTAATCAAGTATCTTTTTTAAAATAATTTTTGAAGAGTTACTGTTGTACTGATACCAAAATATAAGAAAAGCCAACGTTATTGTTGACTCTGTGTGAGTCAACTGACCAGGAGTTGTTCTGTCATGATTCCCTTCCATTAAGGCTGTGTCGTGTAAAGACAACAGAACATAGAAACCCTAAAGCCTATGTTAAACTTCACTTGCAACATTGCATACTGTCCCAAAATATATTGTAAAAATCAGTGTAATGTGAGATTTTTTTAGGGCATCTTCAGAATCTTCTGCATCTCATTCATATGAAAAATTTTGCAAGCATTTTTCAGGTGAATATATGGTGACATCAGATTTGTATATGCAAATCAATTCCAGATAATTTTTCCTGAGAATGTCTAGGGTCTCCTGATTATTCTGTTAATCTAGTGTATTAATCGTATTACTCTATATGTTCTTGGGGAACTTAAACTTCTCTAATAGGTCTTTCTGAGTGGAGCAGTTTGAGCTCCCACAAAAAGTTTCTCTCTCTAAAAACGAAACAAAACACCACAACAAAAAAATAAACAATAAACTAAAACCAACCAAACAAAAAATAGAGAGCAGAGACCACACAGCCAAATCTTAAAAAACAATCTCAAACAGGATTACCTTAGTAACTTTTTTTAAGTGAACATGTCTTCCAAAATGGTTCTAAATGACAATTTATTTTATAAATTTAATTGACCAAGATGAAACAAGTTTCATTGTGAAGTGTCAAGTGACCGTGGTAATTAGTTGCATCCTGGTGATGCAGAGCTATGACCAAATATTCTGCATTTTTACTTTTTCCTACACAGAATGAAATAAAATTCAGCAAGAAATATACCTGGGATTAAATCTAGGTACTTTCACATAATTGAGGCAGCAGATAAGAAGATGGAGGTGTGACAGAAAGGTGGCAGAGAAGAAAAAGTAGAATCAGTAGAGAAACCTTGCGAAATATTAAGCAGGCAGAAATTAAAATGTATATTTGTCTTCACTTCAAAATAGTCACTGAGTCAAAAATGTTTTGTTTTGCTACAAAATCAGGTAAATGAATTGATTTCTGCCTTTTTTTTTTTTTTTCAGTGCTTGAGGAACAGTCTGTGATTGATTGTATTTCAACTGTGCCTCTAAAAGGCACACTGCCTTATGTCTAAGTATTCATCAATACAGCACAAATAATGCAGGAACCTCATCTTCCCTATGTGAGATGTAGTTAGAAAACAAGACAACATGCTAGGACAAATAGCCAAATCTATGTCCCCAGATTCATGCAAGAGTGATTTATTTGTAGTCTTTCTGCACATAATTCTTTAAAATACTTTGCTACTTAAACTTTTGACCATAGGCATTTTATTCACTGTATAGAAGTCTGTATCAGCCCAGAGGATTATTTTTTGTTCAACAGCTCTTCTGGTAGTTGCTCAATTTCGTTTCTATGTCAGGCATTTCCGGGTAAATCATTACCCTTCATTGTGCAAATTAAGCTGTGACTCATACAGACAGAGCCTCCAACGTGATGGGGCTGTGCCCAGGCCGGCTAATTCATGGAGAGGGTTAAAAAACCAGAATCAAATGCTGGCTGTGAGTTAAAGAGCATAGGGGATAAGAGCTTAGGCTTAACCTATAGGGGGACCTAAGGAATAAAGCAAACCAGAGTCCAGTGTGGGGAAGAAAGGAAAAAAAGCAAAAAGGCTAAAAGAGATCAGGCCTAATGAGCCTTTCGAGGGAAATGGCAGACTGGTGCCTCAGAACAAAACTGTGGCCCAGCAAAGCAAGGATAAAATGGATCAGCCACAGTGTCACCAAATTGATCCAGAGTTCAAAAACCACCAAATCACAATATATATATATTATACAATAAAATAAATTTTTTTAAAAAAAGTTCAAACAGTGTCAGATTCCTTAAAGCTCACTTGCTGACATCAAACATAATAAGAAAAAGACCTGTTTGTAACATAATGTGACTCTTTTCTAAACAGAGCCTTTGAAATGTATGTGCTGGTCTGTCGTTTTCTGTTGTACAGTTCTTACATCATATAGCTATAGGTCTGGCAGAATTTTTATACAATATGAAAAGAGAAGTAATCATGGAAGAATTAGATATATTTTACTACAAGGTTCTTATCCTGCTGTGTTATGGTGCAATGCTACTGTCTAGAATGATGGCTTGAGAAATGAGCCACAGAAAGGAACAGAGGGAAATTCTGAAGTGTAAATTAAACCAAATAAATTTTGTATTTAAAAAACCACAGTAAATAGCTATAATAAATGCACACTGCAGGAGCAGAAGGTATTAATTCCTATCAAGAGCATTTCTAATGTACCTATTACTCTAATGTGTAAGTGACAAACAAGACAAAGAAAAGTCCCCATGTGTCAAAGCCTATATATCTCTTCATGACGTAAAGAGGTGGTGCTACCCATATTTAGCAGGTTTTATTTAGCCACCTACGCACCTCTGACTTGGTAGACTTATTTTTGATAAGTGGTGCTTAAAAGTGTTGGTATGAAGCATAAGTAGCTAATGCAAATATGTTACCGACCCCTACCAGAGCCAGCAATTATGTAAATTTTCAAAGCCTTCATCTTTTATAATTAGATGTGGCTGGCTTAGAGTGAAGGACTTCCATTGCTGGCCAGCTCAGTCCTTATTCCACTATTTCACCAGAAATTATATATTTGAAATCAGAGGAAATGTTATATTCTTTAATGTGATTTAAGATATAGCTTGGAATATTTGAAAGACCATTAGTAATTAGTTTCTTGTTTGCTATGCTTGAAAGATGAATAAAAGCATGGAAACACTTGATGAATAACATCTTGTAACTGATTATAATTAAGCATACTTTAGTTACTTCTAAGTGTATGAAATGTTAATTATATTTTACAAAATCCAAAATGCAAGTTTTCTTAGCTCAGTTAATGTACAAAAGCACAGGTTTATGTACAAGTTAGAAATCTACCTATATGTAAATCCTAGGAATCTGCCTCATTAGAAAGATGATTCCCCTATAGGTCAGTTACTGCTGGACAGCTTCAGTGGCTGATCCAAATTACACTGAAGGAAACAAAAAGATTACAGTGATTTCAGTTTGGTTTGGCTCTTCAGGCACAGAGGCAAAAATGTTGTTCTATCACGTAATCCACATTTCATTGTCATAAAGGTGATAGATTTTTCTCAGAACCTTGTAGGTAAGAGTAATGTTAGGGTACCCTTGTGTCCTTCTGTACATGTGTCTTGGATATTTGTGATTTGCTGTGAGAACCAGACGCTCTGGTGAATCTGATGTTTTCACCTGGTAACATTAAAGTAGCTTGAAATCAGCATTGGTGCCAGCCCTGGTACAGAGACTGTGTGTGCCTGAATGCCATTTACCATTTGCCAAACTGTGGGCAGCACTGTAATGTTGGAGTACTCAGACCCCTCTGGATATGCCCAGACATGGGGGAGAGGAGCGTATTCTGCCTGCAGCGCTGCATGCCTGAACTTGGAGCTGCCCCCCAAAGCTGCCCTCAGTCCCTCACTCACCTGTGCACCCACGGGCTGGGAAGTATTTCGGGAGACCAGAGCAATTCTCCTGTATCAGTTGCTTGAATGGCAGGAACATAAGTGGGGGAAAAATCCTCTCTGATATTTCCACTGCTTTACCCTTTCATCTAGTCATTATTGCCTCTGCAGAGTGTGAAATCCTGCCATTCAGGCTCAGTTGTGATTTATGCCCATTTTGTAGAGGTTTAAATAACTCCCGCAGGTGCAAGACAGTGAAGAATCGGGCCACTGGGATGCACTAACCACAAGGGTGTACTTACTGCCTTATGCAGCAAAGGGATTGTGAAGAACACCATAATGACTCTTTACATTTAATCCCAGATGCACTTAAGTGTGTATGAGTATGAAACAGCTTTAGAAGAAGTGTATAGCAAAGAACCTGGAAAGACAAGGAATAATTCGGAAAGCTTCTCTAGGTTAATGTGGTAAAACTTGCTAGGTATATCCTCACAAAAAGAAAACACTTATTAGGAAAACGAAGTGAAATGCAGGGTAGATGTGATATAAAGTTGTTCACCTCAGACACTACAGTTAAGGTGAAGGGGTACGTGCCTGTAGTCGCAGCAAAGGGTGCAGGTGTGAGCACATCTTTTCTCCCAACATTAGGGGAGAAGTCAATGTATTAAATCCTGGGGTTGGTGTGCAGACAGTTTTGACCTGAATAATTTTTATTATATTTCAAGGCACTAGGCTTATTTTCACTATATTACTTGATACTGATTTTCCTATACTAAAGGCACCTATGTCTGAACAGGTACCATCTCTGGTTTGCACTAACCCAACTACAGGTGAGGTAGTCTAGGGACTCGTTTATTCCATTGATGCATGTATTGCACTTGTCCTTTCAGTAAAGGAAGGACTTTAGTTTTCTGCACTATATCAGTATAACACCATGAACAGTAAATGTGATTAAAAATAAAGCTACGTAACAAAATTAGAGGTGAGCTACAGCTATGTGCTCAAAAAGGGAAAAAATAGGATTAATAACTGATGCAGTGAGAGAGGTGAAGCATGCTTGCAGGGAGTAGAAGTAGAAAATGTTATAGATGGTACTATACACTGTGAATGAACATCAAACGCCTCGGAGGCTGGGTTCAGAAGCTTATCAGAAGTTACCTCGGCCTATTTGATTGAGAATTCATGCTGGTAATTTCCAAAGATTGGATTTCCTTGTGAGATCTTTAGTAGTTTCTCATCTGGGTCAGATTAAAGGACAAGAAGAACAGCTCTGCTGGCACTACTGTATTTCTGCTTGCTAGCCTAGTTAAAACTAGGAAGTATACAGATATTAGAAACATATAGAAATAAAATGCTCAAATAAAGCCAGATTTTTTTCATGCTTTAGAACATTGCTGCATACAGTATAATCACTTCAAGTACACAAAGAAAATCCAGACACACTCTTTTTCTTTTCACTGGTTCCTAAATGGGTCAGGCAGAGGCTCATTTTCATGGAACATTCCATACCTTTAAAAGCATGTGGCCAAAATTAGGTACATAAATTCATATTACTTAAATAAGGTCCTTGGAATTTATAGATATATATTTTTTAATATATATATATATATATAATTTTGTAAGGGTTTTTTTAGTAGTAAGGCCCTCAGAGTGCTTGCAGTAAACACTCAGCACCTTTGAAAACAAGGAAATTAAATAACTGGCTTTTAAATACATGAAATTTCAAGTGATTGACAGGTGTGTGCCATTGATCCTTTTTCTGCTGTATGTTTTTGTTACAGAAAGGATACATATTTCTCAGCTGTCACCTGTATTAAATAGGGGTGAGCTCTCAAACCTTGTCCTCTAAACAGCCTCAAAGGACAAGGATAAGAATTCAACTGACCACTGATGCATTGAAACGAATCTACAAAATTTGGGCTTGTCATCTGAGCCAACATCATTTTGATGATGTCACCAGAGTAATTTAAGGGAAAAGAATACTCACATTACCTGCATGAAATTTAAAATAAAAAAAAACAAACAAACCAAACCAAAACAAAAACAAACAAACAAAAACACAACAACAACGACCAAAAAAACCCAAACCAAACACAAAACCAAACCAAACCAAAAAAGACACAAAACAAACAAACAAACAAACAAAAACCAACAAAAACAACAGAATTTTTGAGGAACCTTTGAGCTCAATGATAGCCCTTGTGGGGCTGTGGCAGCAGAGATGCACCTTGCAGCAATCGGTCTGTACTGATGCTTGAAGGAACGCTTGATCGGTACTTTTTCCCCGAGGCAGAGAGGTGGGGATGTGGCTGCAGGGGAGCCAGGGCTCTGCCACCGGCCTCTCACCGCTGGGAATGGATCCGGTCTCGACACAAGATGGCACCAGGGACCAGCGTCTCAGGGAAACCTTCCAAACCTTTTGCCTCGTGGCCCGCAGCAAGCACAGGTGTTACAAATCTGTTGTTTTCTTTGAGTCACCAAAAATAGTTAGTGAGACACATTTTCAGATAAACAGAATTTCTGTCTCAGCAATATTGCTGGCCCTGGTCGTGCTTGCAAGCGCACACTGCTGAGAAGGGCTTCTCATTTCACACAACAACACTTGCTCCCCTTCTAAAGAAATGCTCTTGGAGAAAGTCCTACATCTTACAGCCTCTTTCAGCACCAATGTGAGAGATTTTCTTTTAGCTCTAAACCACAAATTGCTAAGGTATTTTCACCTTTTGTTAACTCTTACAGACTTCCTATCAAAATAGAGACATTACTTAGCTTTTAGTGTCTAAAATTGAAGTTAGGATATCTGATTTCCTGTGCAGAGGCTCTGCTTCAGTGTGTGCTGTAATAATGGTCATGCTGAAAAATGTGAGAATATACAACACTATAAAAATAATTTCTCTTTCTATTACTGCCTTTCAGAAATTAAATTACCTTAAAATGTAAACTTGGATTTTCTAGCATGAAGGGCACACATATTTTTTTACAAGCTTGTTCATAATCACTCCTCTGGGGAAAAGAAGCATATACAGGGAAAAAATTGGGCAAGGTTCAACTTCTTCCCTGCTAAAATTCACTTCAGAAAGGATATTAAAAATCCATAGTTTCCCTAACTATTTTCTTCTGTGTGAATAACTGTTGGAAACACCGACATGTGAATGTAAACAAGAAGGATAAAAAATAGTCCCTGTCCTGCAGTCCAGGTGTATATGGGATTCCCAATTAACTTGTTGGCAATATAACCTTGCTGCACCAGGTTGCACACCCAGCAGTGAGTGTGCTGTGGGGCTCTGCAATTCCACAGCAATCACACAATTAAGTAGAAATGACTGGCAACACTATTGCTCAATTCGTCTCATACAGTATGTCAAGCTAGAAGACATTTCACAAATAGAACTTTCAGAGATACTTGCCTCAATGAATCCACTTTAAGATGAGGCAGCACAAAGAATACTTTTAACTGAAACACATACTACAGCATCCAAATTCTTTTCTCGTGGCTAAAAGCAATGGGTCAGAGTCTATGAGTTAAACTGATGGAGACCATAGAAGTCAGTGCATTTGGACACATAAGACTGAGAGAAGCACTGAGCCCTGTCTCACAGTCAGTGTTTATAATAATCTGCAGACGCGGACCATGCAAGAAGGACTATCACCCTACTAGCAGCTTGTCATGAGTTGTCATTTGAAATGATAACATAATTGTGCACATGTACCATCATGAGGTGGCCTGAAGCCAGAGCCTGAAGCAGCCAGATGAGCTGTTACAGGGAGGTGATGTCTTCCAAGTCTGAGCAGGTGGAAACAAGATACACATCTCGCTCTCCCTAGCCCATAAACATGCATCCACTTCTCTATGCGCCCTTTAGGGGTCAACACTTGGGATGAAAAAAGACTTGGCTATTCTGTCCTGAGTGTCAGACTGCTGGGAGATTACAGGTTGCCAAGATCTGAGCATCCACAAGGCAAATGCACAAAGCAATCATGCAGTGCTGCTGGTATACAAAAGATGTCTTGTGGCAGCAAAACAGGGCTTGGTTGGCACAGTGACCCTTCACTGGCACAAGGCTCCTCTGTGCCATAGTGTGTTGGCATACAGACCACTTTAGGTTCTCATTGTAGCTCTTTATTTCAATATTTTTGATATCTTTTTCATTTATGCCCCAAATATGTAGAGGTTGCAAGAGCAGATTGAGACCCCAGCACAACTTATTTTAGATAAAAAATATGTGGGGGATGATACTCTCAATTTTCTGAGAAGGTATGGGAAGCACTGTTTTCTGGGAAAAAGCCCAACCTTATTGCTCACGTTCCTACTAGGGTGTTACAACTTTGCCATAATAACTGCTCTGAGCATGATCTGCTGTGGTAGACTCAAACTTGTGCCGTCCTGCCACCTGCTGAGTACTACCTTTCATCCTCTCTCTCCTTGCTCCTGTTACCACTGTATGTGCCTCATTTCGAAGGGCTGAAAGTGGATTCCTCTTCATGAATGTCTCCTCTGATCTGTGTGGGAAACAACACAAGTGCTCTCTGTGCAGGCATCACAAGGACTACCTGGGCAAGTTTTGAGCAAAGCCCGTCTTTGGCTCTGTACGTGGCTTTCTTGAAGGTAAGCCTGTCCAGGTCACTGATGTGTACTGAAACAAGTCCTATGTGTAGCATCTTGTTGGAGTTTTGACTTCAGTTCTAGGGAAGAGCTGACCAGGACTAGTTGCTTCTTTTTTTTAAAAAAAAGCAGGATTTGAGAGTCATAATGGGTACACAGAGACAGCTAGTTGGAAGGCTGCAGATGAGAGAAGGCTGTGACAGAATATCATGGAAATAGTCGAAGGGGAGACTTATTACAGAAAAAGAAAAAACAGAAGGTAAAAATTAGCAGTTGAGAAGACACAGTCAAGAAGAAAAAATAATGTTTATTGCAGCCAGTGAGAGGGAAAATTTAATCAGGATGGATTACTTGATGAAAGAACTTCAGATAAATATGGCATTTGGGAAAATTAATTAGATAATTAAGAGATTGTATAATAGCAAATCAGGGCAAAAATTCCTGTTGTCAGAATGTCTGATGAATAATTTCCTATTAGAGGTTTTAAATTTTTCCTTAGCATATACATCTTCTAGCATATATTTCTACAATATACAGTTAAATGGCATCTATTTATATAATGTCTGTAAATTATGCCTCCATACGTTTGAAGACCCTTTAGTAAACTGACAGGATTGCATTTAATCTACCATAGGAGTCTGAATTCCAATTTGCTAACTCTGGTGACACCAACAATTCAGCGGTAATATGTCACCAACCTGCTTTGATGCATATAACGTAAAGAAACTTTCCATACTTAGTTAAAGAGACGTGGTATAAAATGTGCACTGCACCCAGCTAAATCCTTCCCATTTACTCCTCACCCATTTTGCATGATCTGTGCTCTGTATAGTAACAGGACAAATAGAAAAGCTGCACATGTATGAAAGAGAAGAATACCTAACGAGAACCATTTAAGGTAGGGAGCTAGCTCTATTTAAAATACATTAACATTGATCTTGTGTGTTCACCAAATGACAGAAAAGTGTGGTCCAGAGCATCTCATTTACCGATTTCCTCACTTTTACCAGTCTGACCTACTGCTTTTTTTTTCAAAACAAAGCAATTGAATTTGGTTTCTGGTAAATAAACTTTCCTGCACTCATTAAATGGTAGTTCACATATCAGTCATTGTTTGCCTGTTAGGTTTGTCAGTCCTTACTAATGTTATCCCATACCCTTGCATAGGAGCTATAAAATGGTCTGTGCCATATTAATAACACTATACATTTAAGTGTTACACTTCAAACCCTCAATGAATTAAATACATACAAGAACTAGTGAAGTGATGGAAATACATCAAGTTCACTTGTGGTTTTGTCCTGAATGGAGTCTAAATATATGCACAAGCACAAAACAGACTGCATAACTCAGCCATTATAGATCTATCAGTAGATAGATCTACAGCTTGGCTGAATCAGTAGTCAAATAAGGGATGGTGTGTTTGTGTCATGCATGTTTTCAAACAATTGATTTAGCTCTGAGGATGTGATTCATAACTTTGACTTATAAACCGGACTCGAGAAAGTCACATGAGTTAGAGATAAATGCCACTACACCGCCAATGCAGCAGGCAGCAGCCCTGCCTAGCTGAGAAACTATCCCAGAGAAGGTCAGAGTCCCTTGAAAATCCCTTAGGAATGTCTAAGAATAAAATGCCTAGGAATACTCTTTTTGCACTAAGAATATAGGGACTGACTTCTCAGTACAAGTACTCTTATACCTAGTAGAAACCTGCAGCCCTGTTGCTCTAAGAGTTGTGTTTCCATCATCATGCCTGTGACATCATACATCTGGCTGATTGAATTTATTCATATCTCACCCATTTAAATTTTTTTTCACCTTCAACTTTGCTCCCCATGTTTTCTGACCACATCATATGATCAGAGATTTATAGGTAAATTAACACTACTGACAGCCATTGCCAGGCTAGCCTTCCTGTCATTAAGTGGTGGCTACTTGTCAAGAGTTCAGGAACAGGGACAAGTGTGGTGTAACAGAGGGGAAAATAAAGTCAGTTCAGTGCTACCCTGGTAGAATTAACCATTGGAGGCAAGATGGTTCTCTAATGAGGCAAGAAGATGTGGGGAGTGTAAAACAATGCATGGCATTAGTCTTTCTTGAGAGATTATTACATCAAACACTTGAGGCAGTTGTCCAAAGAGGTTCTTATGGTTAATTTGAGCTTCCTCTTTGCCAGGCCTCTCACTGTGTTAAAAAGGTCCAGGTGAAACCCAGAGGCGGAACAGACCCACAGAAGACTGTGCAACGCCAAATCCTACCAGCATATGCATGTTCCTTACAATATCTTTCCAATACTTTGTCCAGATTCAGAAATCAATTATCTCAAAATTATCTCCTCCTTTTTATGTTTACCCAGTTTGTCTGATTGCAGTTGGTTACTTTAACCAGCCAGAATGCATTAACCAGCCTGTTTCACACATGCCAGATACGACCTTAGCCCCTCCAGGTTCAGACAGGAAGACCTAAAATGTTTATAATCTTCATTTAACTTCAGGGAAGCTTGAGCTTGGCTCCTAACATCTCCTTTCAGTGCACCATAACAATGCCTGAAAAGTTTGAGTTATTTCATGTAACTTAGCAATGTGAATGTGTTACGAGTCAGCTTTGAATATGGCCTCGATTCCAAAAGGTGTTATCATCAAATCAAAATTATTCACACATGTCAAGTTAACATTTTATTTTTATTCCTTACTCAATTTTTGGCAAGCTTACAGAAGCTGTCAGTGTTTCAGTATTTTGAGAAGAATATTTTAATAAAACAGTGATGTGCTGAAAGGGGTTCACAAGAACTCACTAGAGGCCCTTGTTAAAATTCTGCCACCCTTCAAAAAATTATTCCCTTGCCTCTCAAGTGGTTCACCCCCTCTCTGGATACTGCTAAATCATTTCTGCCACGGATGAGTTTCATCCCTTGGGGCTCATAAAGATACTTCTGAAGAGCAAATTGTTTGCCTTTGAAATAGACCAGATTGCATGAAATAGCAGACAGTTTAAAAATAAATTCCTGGGGTAGCAACACTTCCCCACTCCCCCCGCCCAAGCATCCGATCCGATCTCCACCACCCGTACCTCTCATTGTGTTATACTATCAAGTACTCAATCTATTTCTCGGGAACAAAGTATAAACAGTTCCAGCAACTGCACTGAATATAACTTTTTTGCCAAGTGGCATTGCCTCTCTGCTAGGCTGTGGTTATAGGAAAACATTGGTATTTAAAGGTAAAAACCAAAAACAGCCAAGTTCTTCCCGTGGGCACACAGGGTTTGAGTTTATTTCAGTTTGAAAGAGGAAATTTTTGTAGGACTCTTGTGTTAAAACATTTCACCATATGACTGTAATAGAAGACTTATTAGGTGCTTTGAAAAAAATTAAATACTTGAAAATGGAAAATCTGATGATCTTGCCAAAATGAATGAAATCTTTATTTCTATTTCTTAATTTGTTTTGATTGAAGGTTTAAATTATGACTGTGTGGACCTAAATGAGTTTGGCCTGGAAGAACTTGTGTGCTAGTATCCAGATACATCAGAGCTTCTATTTAAATGCTGAATTGAGAAAAAATATCTGAGTAGAAATCTTCTTTCTACTGAGGGCAGACTTGCCAGCCACTGAAAAGTAGGGTCTTATCTGTATAGAATATGCATGATTCACATTTCATGAACTTTTCTACTAAGATGATGCTCTTTGTTTTGAAACAGAAGTAAAATCTTGCCTGTGTGTTCCAAGTGTAAATTAGTATTGTGGCATTTCATTAGCCAAATTAAAACCTGGAACCTCTGAATAGCCCTTGTTTTGCTCATTGGCTTGTTAATTTTGGGATTCAGAGATGACTATTTAAATGGAAAAATTATTAATTCCTTTCACAGCAAAATTTAAATGACATCGTTTATCTTTTTTTTTTGATTGCTTTTGCCAATTCAATGGCTGGGGCAACTGAAAGGAGAACATTGACCACCATTTAAAACGAATAGGTCTTAAGACCCTGTTACATTTCTATATACTCTAACAAGTTTGAGTGAAAAATGTTATAGGAAAGATAGGTAAGAATAACAGTTCAATAGCCTTGCAGGATGAAAAGTGGCTGAATAGCCAAGAAAGCTCCTGAGAAGCTGATGGTCATAGTCACAGTAGGTTTTGCTGACTGGCAAATGGCTGATGCCTGAAATTTCTGGCTTATTCTGATGATTTGAAATGTGTAATTACTGCCTTAGAAGAGTTAGAGTTGAAGGGAAATGTATAATGTGTAAACACATATCAGAAGATGCAGCTTCATATGCAGTTTAGAGTAGGAGGAAAAAACTATTCCAAAGTGAAGTAATTGAACATGCTGATACCCATAAACCCATAGGTCATGTAATTCTGTGGAGCAAAGCATTAAAAGATAATCTCTGCTGGTTTTGTACAAGCATTTTTGGTTTTGTTGTTGCTAAGATTATCTTTGGAGCTATAGCTGAAACCCTGTACCTAGAGCTTCTTGTATATTGAAGTTTGTAGTTTTATTCACAGCAGGATCCACAGGGGTGTGCGCTGCCCTTCTGGGGATGGGGAGAAGGGAGCTGGGGTTCCTGCATCACATTAGAAAAAAAAAATTAGACAGCAATACTTGTAAACTTACTTTTCAGTTGAACATTTGCCTTTTTTGTTCCCTATTGTGATGACTAGTTTGATATGTGATGGTTGCAAACAAATTTTTCGCGTACTATTAATGATCTTCAATTAATCAAGAGTTGCATTAAATTTGTAATGGTAGCAGTAGATCTTGAAGTGTGAAATTTCTTAGTAAAACATCCAAGCAGACACCTAAAATCCTAGAAAAGCCCCGAAGTGCTGATTTCCTTGAATTTAAGTAGCTGGAAATACTTGGGATGGTGTAATAGTCTGACACAGAGCTTATCACTGAAAACAAGCACAACATGTCACTGGTGAGGAAGTGTAACAGTAGGAGTTGGGAAGAGGAGAATGTGCAGATGTTGCAGAAAGACCTGGTATGAGAATTAGGCAAGTACTGACTGAGGATGTCTAAGCATCCATTTAAACAGAATACTTAGTTATTTAAGCCAGAAAAAACTACTGAGGAAAAAAAGTGCCTGTGCTGAGGATCTGTATGGACCATTCAGATCAGTTGCAGTTACAAATAAAGAGAACCATTCGTTGTTGTTTTGACAGTACTTCTATTGAAAGTTTCTATTCTATTTATCCTGACTTTGCATGCTTCCTGAGACATGTTAAACAGAAATGGTAGGCATCAGGTCTGTCCTCTGAGCCAATAGAGATTTTAAGGAAAATTGAAAGGTGGTGTTAATTTGGATTGCTTTGGAATATATTGTACAAAAGCCCTAAAACACAAAAAATAATGTTAAAAAAGTCAATTAAAAGTCTGTAATTAAACTTTCCCATTAAGAAGTTTATAGGACAACTGCCCAGGGTACATGTTTTATTTTGGAAGAACAGTTATTTTGCCAACCCTCACTGATTTGAAGTGTGCATTTCTTCAAAGTACAGCTGTGGGTGCATTCAGTTCTGCATGTGTTTTGTTTGTTTGTTTTTATTTATTTTCTGTGGTTAAAATCTCTTGTAGAAATTCTGGGATCAGTTATGGTGGATTAAAATCATTTATGCTACTGAGTGCAGGGTGGAAATGATTTATGTTGGTATGTAGTACAAGTGCTATGGAGATTTGCATTACAATGTTAGATGAAGATTGTTGCACTAATGATGCAGAGCATACGTTTGCCAACTTTTCAGGTGATGGAAAGACAGAGAATATTACCACAGCTCTAAAAATTAAAGATGAGTTTGTTCCTTTGATATTATATATCTCATAAAAGCCTATGCACAGTCCTAGTTTGAAGACAGACATCAGAGTTATGTGTATTTCATTACTGTTGAGATGCTGTGTTCATGAAGCATCACTTTGTACAAGCAATTTGAAGGATTATATTTTGGTAAAAATAGAGATACTTGAACAGGTTTCTCTTTATGTTTTAATTGTTGCTGTCTTGCATAAGGCTCTGGTATGAAGGTCCATTAGTACAGTGCCTCTACACCTTGGTGAGGGATTTATGGATCAATATGACACAGTGGTTTAGGTGTGAAGTAGCCATAAGAAATTAAGAGTCTTATACAACAATTTATACTGCCAAAATTCAGGAATTAACTACGGTAGCCCTCAGCAGAGGTAGTTGTACTAGTTACTTCTTGAAGCAGAGAAAGAAACTATAAGGAAAGTGTCTAATCACAACTATTGTTTGTAAATTCTGGCCATCCAAGAGTGAATAGTGGGGTACCTTATATATAAACAATTACTTTAAAATTGAAAGGGTTTATAGGAATCTCAGTCTGATAAGACTTTAAATACAGTGCAGGTAGAGTATGGGACTTCTCACAGTGCAAGGGAGAAAAGACGGAGATGACACACGACACTGAGTCACAGCTGAAATATCTGTCTTACTCTGTTGCATGGGGAAGGTCCTTAGGCAAAGATCATGTTTTCTTATCTGTACTGTGTGATGCTTTACCCTCTTCTGCTTTCTTTTTATGCCTTGAAATGTTTTCCTTTACAGGTTTAAAGTAATTGATTTCTTGTAACTGCACAGTGTCTTTTAAAACTACTGCTTTTGTGAAAGAGGCTGTTAATTCTCAAAAAAAGAAAAAGAAAAACAAAAACAAAAACAAAAACAAACCCATTCAGTGCTGTGGATTCTGTTACTTTCTATGGCCTTACATTTCCAGTCATGCCTTATTCCAAGAAGCAACAAAGAGCCTGCCTCCATACTTAGGCTGTTCTAACTGAAAGTGAAGGCAGTCATGGCTAGGACAGGGCTGCTGGTTACACTGCACCATTCCCAACCCATTTATGGACTACGCCAATTTAACTTTCCAAGACAATGTCAGCAGTATTTGAGGGACTTGATGTTTCATAAATTATTGCCAATAGGAAGTGTGGGGAAAACTCATCAGAATAGCCTCCCTTCTCTGCACACCACCCTTCAGCCAGACATCCTAGACAGAGATCAAAGAGTGTGCAGACATGACGTTACCTTTCCATTTCTGCATCTTGGCCAAGGAGAATTCTTTTAAACACTGATGATGCATGCTCCTGTAGAGATTAAATAACATATGGCTGAAGATAGAAATGACAAACAGCAGGTAAAGGGTTGTTTCAAAAGTAGCTGCCAGTGAGTGACTGTGTTGATCAGAGTCCTTAGGAGCCAGGAACTGGAATCAGTGTTATCCAATATATTCACTAATGACCTTGAGGACAAAATGAACTCCATGTTGATTAAAATTTTTTTAACAACAGACCTTAAGAGTAAATAGAGAAGATGGTAAGTTAAAAATCCAAAAGGATCTGAATGCTTTGAGAGTGGATCAAAAAGAGATGAAGTTTATATAAAGAAAAGCAGAGCAATACATCAGAAGTATTTGAAGTTCTTTGTTGTTGTAAGCATCAGAGAGTTTTGGTGGATTTTTTGCACCATCAATTCTTTCATTTTTTTGACACAAGACCATTCTTTGTCCTTGAGTTCCCTGTAGTCACACATACAGACCAACCGCACAATATAGTGCAATGGCATCACTAAAAGGTCTGAGTAGCTTAGATATCTTTGTTGTATGTATACACTTTTAATCCCAGATCCATCCCATCTGACTCCAAGATCTTAAGTGAAGTACTTAGATTGTGTGTCTTATTATAAAAGTTAGGTAGGATAAATCCAAGCCTCACAGGTGACCATTACAAGAACACAGACAAGATGACTTTGACCTCATCCTCTCTCTGAGCAGCACCCTGGGCCCATCAGCCACCTTGACAAAACATTTTTTATTACTAAGGAAAAATAAAAAAAGGATGGAGTCATGCATCCACAGAGAAAACTGCAAGGAGCTGGAGCATCGTTCCAATTTCATAATAAGGAATAAAGGCAATAGCACCAATTTCTTTTGTGATCCAAGTGTCCAAATGAATTGAATCATCAAAGGTTATACTGAATAAGTGTTAAGCAGAATATGGTTTGAAAGAAATTAGTGTCTTGTAATAACTGCAAGAATAAAAGAGCCTAAAATATCCAACTATATATAATATCTATGAAATTAAGCTGCATAATGTAATGACATGTTATGCTACCATTAACACATTATAACTATGTAATTTGGAAGGCTAATTTTTTTTTTGTAAAACCACTTAACTACATAAAATTGAAAATAATGATTATTGTAACTACTTCCATTTTTGTCTTTAGAAGTTCAAAATTAAATATGCCACATACAGTTATTTTATGGTGATGTGTAATTTTATGAAATGGTCGTATAACATGTACAGTAATTATTGATATAAAAATCCTAAATACCTAAATCATCATGTATAAAATCTGTTATAACACATTAACTTTACCAGCAGCCAAGGTAAGTCATTCAGCATCTCATTGACTTAACACCCAGAATTGACCAAGGAATTCAGATAAGATGACAGGAAATTGCATATCTCAGTGAAGATATAAAATAACATGTCAAGGCAGCCATGGATCTGAAATTTCTCTGTTCTGTTTTCTTTTGACTTCCTCGCACCAATTTATTTCAATTCTTTGAAGACCAGGATGGAAAAAAGTATAACGTTGCAAGTCACCCAGGTGGCCCACTATACAGTTGTAAGGTGTCGTGCAGTTGGGTTCCCATCAGTCCTTTGGACACTATTCAATGGTCTAACACAGCTCATTTTCAGGAAATTCTTTTCTAATATTCAGTCTAATTTTTTCTCTATTGCTCTTGATAATATGCTTTAAAAATTTAGACTGTTATCATTCTCCCCATATGTCTTACTTATGACTCTGTGAAATTATATGTATACATGTCTTCCAATCTCATAACCATTTCTATTAGTCTTCTCGGAAGTCTCTGTAAATTGTTGCTATCATTTAGAGAGCTCTTCTGCTCTGACTCATAAATCCACATATATTTTGGCTACTTTAGGGAAACCAACCTTTCCTGCTAATGAATCAAAATTATGAAAAAGAATATTTATTTTATGTCAGGATTACATGACAGGAAAAACTCAGTTGTCAAACCACCAGCAAAAGTGTGAGCTCATGATAAATCAGAGTTGATCAAACAATATCAGCTCTCACATTTTTAAATTTGCCTTCATTCTAAGGAAGAGAGAAATTAATTTTTTAATATCTTCCCTGTAGATAAAAACTAACAGAAACAAAAGAAATATTTTGAAAGGCAATTTGTGCTAATAACATACTCTATTCTCACTTTGTAATGTTATTACAGTTTTATTTTTAAATAAATCAAACTACAAAAAGATTTGCAACAATATAATGATACATTTTTATCAACACTTTCTAAGTTCTCCATTTGAAAGTCTGACAAACCTGTGCATTCACAAGGAAAAATGTTTCACATAAAATTTTTGATCCACTATTTTTTTAGGAGATAGAGGTAAAAAAGCTGTATTCTCTCACGTATCTCCTTCATTGCACAGACTAAAAGATGATTGGCAGTTTCAAAGTGCTTCTAATTCTATTATACTATATCCTCAGAGAATAGGGCTGATGCACTAATGGGCACAGGGCACTTTACAGAAAAATGCAGAAAGAGTTTATGTGAGTTATGTCATCTGTGAGTTAGGCTTTGCAGTCTAACAAGAGGGGTAGATTTTGCTTGTTCTTTGTAACCTAATGTTCCCAGGAAATGAAATGAGTTGTGGTAGGTACAGGCAACTTTGTTAATCCTAGAAGTCTGGAATAACAGAGTAGGACAGAAGAACAGAGGAGTAGGAATATTTCTCTCTTCTCTGGACCTTGACTAAGGTGTATATTGCCAGAAACTGTCTTCTGCTGCTGCCTTACAATGCCAGAAACCCACCTGAGCATATGTTCACAGGATGGGGGAGATGTGTGAAGTGTAGCCCATACTCTGTGGTTGAGTAGATGGTGGTAAAATGATTATAGGTCTCCTACTGGTATCCTATAGTGGAAATTGCTTGGAAGGATGGAGAATGATAGGATTTTCCTTTCTTTCCATTGACCTATTCTGGTCTGTATAATATACCTTACCACAGAGCAGATGTATCTCAGTCTCATCCGGCGTGCAATGCTGAATGATACAGCAGAATTAAAGAGCTCTCCAACAAGTGTGTCTTAGTACAAAAACAACATAACCAGTTCAGCATAACAGGGTCACTGTTTCTTACTGATCTAAGAGGAGTTTGTGATGTGGTGGAAACACAAAGGATAAGTTGTTGTTGTTGGCTGGACTTCGCGAACGAAGATCCTGGGATAAGCCTGCGCAATGGATTTTTTTAAGTGAGGCACAGGGTGCGCAGAACTGGCCCCACTCCCTTTACTCCTGAGGCTCATCTTGCCATGGCCGAGCACGCTCGGACGGCGACAGCGAGTTCCTCCAGGATTCGAACCAGCGTCCTCAGAGGAGGAGCCGGCTCCACAGGCGGGGGCCTCCGCCACTCGGCCAACGCCCGCCGCCTCTCAAGTGTAACATACAAACAGCAAAGCAATAATGTCAGGCTTTTGAGAAATCCTGGGAGCCCACATGGGTCAGAGCACCAGGGGAAGACCTCGCCTTGTCCTCTCTGCCACCGAATGACACAAACGTGGCACTGCAGCCACGCCTGTAACACGAGCTGGGGCAGGCCCCAAAAGGTGGCAAAACAAAGGATAAGAGTGTTATGCTGTAAGGTTTCTTTAGCATCCAAAGAGTGTTTAAAAAATGACTGGTGAGTCCAGCATTCCCACCTAGCAGGTGGTTATTTGCTGCTCAGGAGCCTCCATTAGTATATTTTTCCTCCATAAATTTGATCAATATCCCATATAGTTAGAGGATCCTTAGATTGTTTTACCAGACACTATTCAGGTATTTACTGAAGACAAGTATCAAGAGAACAATGAAGTATTGATATGGGATCTTCTATTAAACACATTGCACATATTCAGAAAAATCTGGCCCAAGCAGATTTACTAGTATTTTCAAACTTTTATGCACCTGAGTAATTTATTTCACCATGCATGCACTTTACTCCCAACATTTATTTTTTCAAGATTTTACATTCAGCATGCCTCTGTAAATTCAGCTGAAATGGTAAAAATCAGTCAGGTTCCTAAAACTGTTAAGTTCTCTTTTCAGCAAAGAAGTAGAAACTGTATAAAAATATTTAAGAGTGGAAAGATGAGAGTTTAGTTAAAAAAAAATTATATATTGTTAAAATGTTGATAGAAGCAAAATTTATTGAATTGCAGATTAATGTTGCTGATCAGAATGACTAGACTACAAGTGTGGTGGTGACAGTGTGCTTATAACATTCACTGTATTTTAATACTAAATGTTGTGAGTATTAGTCCTGAACATCAATAGTTTGTTTTGTTTCACCTCTGCAGTGCGTACACACAAGTCTCATTAATGTCAGTGAGAATTAGTATCAACAGGAGACTATAGATCCCTGAGATACTTTTTCATAATGTTGAAGACTTAGTTAAAGAAACTATGGGAGATCAATAAAGCACTGAGGACACATTTTCTTCCTAGGTGTGACATACTACAGGTTTTTTAATGTCAAAACTCAGATAGGAAACAGGCAACAAGAAGTGGAAACAACAAATCATTTGGCTGGCTTATTTGGACTGAATAGCTTTTCCAAATGACAATGTGGAGCATAACGGAAGCAATTATTACTGATTCCTGTTGCTATAATTGTTTTATTTCTTTCAATGTAACATCCTACTGCTAACTGGCAATGTAATCTAGTGCCTGTTCTACAAGCCTGTCTCTTCAGCTAACAAAATATTAAATGGCAGGGTAACCTCTAGAAAAGCCCAAAGGGAGTTAGGTATCATCATGATGTGTTATGTAAGCAGCTTGGAGTTGAAAGGCATCCTAGAGTAACTATTCAATTTCTCCAAAATTTCTGCAAACAGAGTTAACTAAGTATTTTATACCAGTACCTTGCCAGCTTTTGTCTGTAGATAAAGATGTTGAGCTAGGCATCTTTGAAATATGGGCTCTAATGTATGCAATTTGCACTATTCTTAGTGTCAGACAGCTGTTATATTTTTTTCCGTTTTTAATAAAGGACATTTGAGATTTTTTTTAGATGGTATTAATATTACTTCACTTTTTAAATTTAATATCAAGCTTAGGATGCATGACTATATTTAAGGAGGAATGAGCTTGAAATTTGAAACTTGCTACTTTCTTCCAAAACAGTGATAGTTACTATTGAGAGTAAGGTCAGTGAAAAAGAAAAAAACAAACAAACAAACAAACAACCCCAAACAAAACCCAAAAAACAAACAAACAAACCAAAACAAAATGAAAAAACTCTGAAATAAAAAAGTGAAGCAAATCAATAAATAACTAAATTATTTAAGGACAAAATACAATGCGGTGTCTTACTGTCATGCACCATACCCTGAATCGGAGAGCAGACAGGTGGATTGTCTATAGCTGGTGCTGGGTTGGACAGTCTCCACAGCATGCTCATTAGTAGCTCTGCGCCTGGGCTCCCTGTTAGTAGAAAGGCAGGGATCACAGCAGGGAAGTTAGATCTCAGGCTTCTCACATTCCTGCTCTATCTTAGCAAAGCTTTGCAAAGCTTTTTCTGGCGGCTCATTAGTAGGTGCACTGATGCATAAGAGAAAGTCATTAGAAGTGTTTTTCAACACTGGCTTTTGATCAGGTGACTAGTAGCTTCATAGAGACATTTACTTACATTGTTTTCAATAAGAGATTCTGTTGCTATATTGAGAATGACACACATATGAAATGTGGAAAACTAGCTTGACCTTTCTATGACAAAAGAGAAAAAGCTCCATTAGTTGTCTGAATCTTGTCTTTATATTGTCAACTATGACGTAATAGAAGCACAGAGTACTCACTCTTTTAGCTTTAATAATCTATGCCAAGTTCAACTATATTGTTTGGTTTAAGGTTATGACAAGAAGGACACCAGTGCGAAAGAATACAGCTGGCATGCCTTATGCTTTATGATTTACTTTTAACAATAAGCTTTGGCTACTTTCTTTCTCCACACATACTGGCATTTTTAGCATTTTAAGACTAAATCTATCTGTAGGGCAAAGTAAAATGCACAGTAAAATTTTATTGGATCTGATAGGGTGGACTGATTAAGTGCCCTGAGTAGTATCTCCACTGGAAGGATTCCTAGTTGCACGGAAATATTTTTGCTAAACCCTGAGAAAACGATGCAAGTTTAATTGGAAATAGTTCTAAAAGAAATTATAGCTAGCATCTTATTTTTTCAAACCTACTTAAGTAGACTGTAGAAAATGAATTTGTGCACAGAAACCATAGAAGTGTGGTGTAAGAGTTATGCTTTCGATAATGACCTTGCTTCTTTTGTTCTGGCTCTTTATAAATACTTGATTGTTATGTAATATTGCACATTCGTCGTGACAATTCTTCTCCAATCCAAAATGCCTGTGATAACTGTCCAGTGCCTTTTCACTGTAGAAAAATCTCATGTGAAGCACATGCAATGATGTGCAACCAAACAAGAGGAGGTAAGGCAGCTTTTGTAAAAGTTTACTGAAACAAAATGCATCAGCTTAATCAGGCCTGCTTCTGGCTATGTACGAACATGACATGCCAATTACATAAAGTTCCAGCTCAGCTAAGACTCCTGCTGACTAATTCAGTGTTGATTGTTTTCCGCTACACGGCTTTGAGTGCTTGTTAAGGCTAAAAAAAAAGGGAGGGAAGAGGGGCAACAATTGTAGGAATTCTTTGCTTCCATCAAACTGTCTTATGATTGCCAGCAATTAGTTAAGCTCCTTGGCAGTAAAATGACAAGATGGGACTTGACCAAATACAATGTGTGGAGCACATAGGCATCTGCCCCAGCTGAAAGACATTACAATGTTTGTTAACCTTAAGGGTCATTCCTGATTCACTTCTGCAGACAGAAAACAAGATTTATATAACACAGATCAATACAGCCCTAAGACTTTCGCCATTGAGGATGCTAGATTGAGGCACTTCTCTTTATCAGTTTACCATGACACTAATGTATTTTGCCTGTTTTGCCTGGGCAGTGATGAATCTGTTGGCAAGAGAAAACAAATAAGTTCTGTTGTTGAGAGACATGTTGTCTATGATTTGTCTCAGCAGACATGCCAACTTGCTGGCCAATTCATTTCCTATTTAATTTAAGTGGCATATCTGTCTTCCTCTCTCTGGTATGTCTTTTGTCTGCTGTGCACCCATACTGGCATGGTAAGAGGCGTCTGCAGTAGATCTTTTCAGGTAAGACTGATACAACTGAGACAGAAGCAAAGAAAAGAATCAGAATCCCTGAGTATGGGATTTTTCTTAAGTGATTCTTTTCTCTCTGTTTGCTCTCTGAGACAATCACTTTAATCATCTATTTCAGACAGATCATAGTGATTTATTTTGCATACTCATAACCCAGTACCCTTTGAAAATATGCCCTGTAATGTGCCATACTGGTGTGGGGTTAATAACTCTGCAAGTAAATAATAGTTTTTCTATTTGTGAAAGCAGCTTTTTTAAGAGATTTGCTTGGAATAAAATCTGCATTTAGGGGCCAGCATAGTCTTTACTGGGTGGAGAAAAACGGGGTGCCTAAAGACTGCAGAATGAGGTCTGCTGGTTGTGAGACTGAATGTTACTTACACCAAAAAAGTCCTTTCTCTTGCTTCAGAATTACTAATGCAATTCTGAAGCTGTTTTTTCTTGTCTGTCCCAGGTCTCTCATTTCTTCCTTAAAGCATTTTGTTACACAGACAGCTCATAGTTCCTGGAAATAAGACAGTGTATAAATTAAATGTAAAAAGAACATATCTTCTTACAAAACCTACTAAAGTGAACAAATGTTGAACAAGTATTTCCCTTAAGAGGCCCTACATCTGGAGGTCTGGGAGCTTGTATCAGAGAGGGCCTTCTCACTTGAATCCCCTTCAGCCCTGGAATTTTCTTACCCAGTTTGTTAACCTCTAGGGCAGGGTGCAGAGCCCATGTGCTCATTCAGGGCCGGATCCTGCCACTCTTATTTATTTTGAGTGGTAGCATACTCCCAACAGCAGTTAGATCAGCTCCAATGGGACCATATGGTTCTACTCAGTGCAAGGAACAGAGGCAGAATCAGGGCCTTGGGCTTTTTCCAAAAATGCACTAGATGTAACAGATAGGCATTTTGTTTTGAGAACAATAATCTTCTTTAACTTCATCCTTGTTATTGTTGTGGTAATAGATTTTTGTAATCTGCATTCCATGGTTAACGTGACCTTTTTGATTCAGGATATTATGGCTGTGGGTGCAAGGTATCATAAATTGGATGATAAAATAAATAGAATATTTAAAATGCTAGAAGAGGGAGGGAGAGGAAAGGCTATATTCAAGTGGTTCAAGCCTGAAAACTTTTGTTAGCAGGTTTAACACACACTACCAAGTACAGCTTTATCTACATCATTGTGTCCATTGTCCACCTACTGCTGCACTACTGAAAGCTTCTGGTTCCTACAGGATCCTACCCTCAATGAAGGAAAAGTTTACTGAAGACAAGAAACCATCACAACTTAAAACCAGCAGTATCACCATTTAGCAAGTACAGAATTCAAGCAGTGGAATAGTTAACAGAAGCCACACTTCTCAAATGTGCCAGCTAAATATCTGTGGCAGAACACATTAATTATAGCAGTCAGTTTACCTTTATCCTTCACAACATTTCTGATTAAAATTTCACACATTACAATGATATGTCTTTTCTGCAAGCTATGAAATTTACTCAACGTCAATAAGTTCTTATTTTGTTATTGGAAGAGTTGAAGTATATATATATATATAAAAGACTTTTGATCTCTGACAGTGAAATCAAAAACTTAACTTCTGTTTTGGATATAGTCATGCTACCTGCATGTATTATGTGCCTGTGCTAAGCAGTCATTACTAGCACTGGATAAAAAGGAATAAAAAAAGTCCCTAACTTTGCTGCCAATAGAGGGTATGTGGTTTCAAATTTTATATTTGCTAAGCTTAATTAAGCCATAGATTATGTTTTGAAAGGTATGTTCAATTAACTGAATCCCTCATGAGGAATTACATACCGGAAGAGATAATCACAACATTTATCTGGTTTACAAATGTATATGCTTAGGTTAAAAATATTCTGGATTTTTATTCCATAGAGATATAAAGATTGATAGAAAAATAATGTAAACCAATAATTGCAAATACTTACACATTAATGTGCATAAAAATTTCCAATTATATTCATTATTAAGCATATAAAACTATTTTTATTGGTAGATAATTACTGATGAAAATCTCTTATTTAACATTTTATTTGCATCTAATTCAGGAATTTATATTTTAAATAAAGTTGCATGTTTACAACAGGGAGATCCAGTGAGGCACATAAAGTATCTAAATCACCCTGCAGAAATATATCCTGGCAGAAAGAGGAGGTGCAGAATGTAGGTCCAGCGTAAACCTTTGTAATTAAAGCATAAGCAATGCTTGAATTTGGTTCATGTGTATTCTCCAAGCCAGCTGGATAAGTCTAAAAATACATTAAGCCAATCTAAAAGGCAAATACATGCTATAATGTGCTGGTAATCTCCTGCATCATCATGTACTTGTTGAAAATGAGTGTATGAGTCCATGTGTAATAAGGGAAGTTTGACAAGAGAGCAAAATCATATACTGTCAAAACAAGTGACTGGACCTTGCCTACACATACATTTTTTGCTAATATCCTTGCTTCCAAAGTGACATTTATTTGGTAGGACAGCACCACTCTTTCCTGACAATGCATTGACTGTTTTGATTTCACTGAGAATAGTTTTGACTGTGAACATTTTCTTTTACTCAGAACGTTGTTCATTGACATAAATGAGATCTGATAGTCAAGGCAGGCTCTTAGCTTGGCAACAAGCCACTGGCTTGATTGTTGGAAGGATAGAGCAAAATGTTACAGAAGTAGTCCAGCAGAGAGAAATCCCTTCTCTCTAATGGCACCCTCTGAGGAGTGACTACGAATGCCTGTCTCTGGCATGTCCCTTCCTTGCTGGCTGTCCAGAGAGTGGTGGGAAACACTGTCCTTGGGCTGTGCTCAGCTCTGGAGGAGGAAGACACCTCTAGACATGGGGCTCGGGACACAGCACCGGCACTGCTGAAGGGGAAGATGATACCTGCCATCCAAAGAAAAATGCAGTGGTCAAGAAACATTCTATGAGGAGTTTTTTGGTTGCAGAGCCTCATTGCAATGAGAGTGTCTAAGACCACATATGAACATATTTCAGTATGGATTCAACATTACTGCATGTTTTGGGTGTGGCTGAGGTGGAGTTCATTTCCCCACAGCAGTCCTGACAGTGCTGTTCTTTGCATTGGTAGCTAGAAAGGTGCTGATAACACACATATGTTATGCTGCTGAGCACAGCATCAGAATTACAACATTCCTGCCCTAATCGAGGACGATTCTGAGAGGGGAAACAAGTTGATCAGCTGACCCAAACTGACCAAAAGGATATTCCATACCATATGATGTCAGCTCAGATATAAAATCTAAGGAAAGAAGCAGGAAGAGGGGCATTTGTTTCCAATGGCTGCCTGCTAAGAAGCCATTACATGTTCCAGAGCCCTGCTTCTCAGGAAGTGGACAGATGTCACTGCTGATGGGCAGTTCATGCCCACACTGCATTACAGGCAAGGCTGCACCTGGACAACTGCCTAGTCTACTGCTGTACCTAGGTTATTGTAATACAAAATTTAAGTGTTACAACACAAAAGAAGTAATATAAAATGAGCTCAAGTTCCTAACCTTGTGTAAATGCAGCTTGGGGGTGTAACAGGATCATATCCTGGTCAGGGACTGATTATTACTCAATTTTCCATTGAGTTTCATGGTCTTCCAAGTGAGGAAGTAAAGGTTGAACCATTGCCAGAAGAGCTGGAGAATGCCCTCATCTAGTAAATTCCACTATAGTGACTCCAACTCAATCTCATGGGCAGCTGAGGTGCTATTCAGCTAATAAACAAGCAAGTTAGTTCTTAATCTTGCTGAAAGATAAGATGTGATTGTTCTCTGTTCTGCTGTTGTCTGCAATCACTGATTGCTACCAAGAAAATGCATAGGTTTTCGAAAGTACTTTAAGACTTTCATTGATAATGAGCTGAAGTAGGCCAATGAGATGAACTCTCTTGTTTGAATGATTCTTACATAAAAATAGTTTAGATAGTGTTCTTCATTTAGATTTTCTGGGAGTAATGTGTCCACATTAAATACCTGAAAGGCCACCCTTCTACTGAGTTCATAGTCTATAGTATCCTCTCTCCATAAAGTATTGGTATTCTAAACGTTTATGAGTTTCAGGTTAGAAATTTCAGAGTGCAAATTAATAAAGAGTTTAGCTATAGAGTAATCATCTGTCTCCCAGTGTAATCACCCCCAACCAGCTGAATGAGTTGGTTTGAGCTCTACTAGATAAATCAATGTATGTTAAAACCTCTGCTTATGTATGTGAACCTATAAGGGTTCAAATTTGGCCATATCAGCATACAGAACCAAAATAAGCACTTTTTTTTTCTCTGTACAATAGAAAGCATTTTCTGACAGGTAAATGAAGTCATAGTATCACAACTCTACCAGGTGGATGTTGTCCTAGTATGTAAGAGTGAGCTCTACGAAGAGATTAAAATTTCATATAGAAAGATCAGTATTATTATGATAATAATTTTTCCCCAATAACTGCCTCTGTGCATTCCCGGAAGTGACTGTGTGAGTCTGCATAAGTTGGAGATAGTCTGAACTAATCTGAAAGGGGAATATACACCTTCATCTCCCTGCAAGTACTACCCTTCCCAAATAGCTCAAATGCATTACATAATTCATTGCAAAAATAGTTATAAGTAGCAGCTGCTATTCTGCACAACATGATATCATTGAAGCTTTCATTTTTATACTATTTATACTATTTATACTTAGCAACAATCCATCCATTTTCAAGATACAAAACATACTGGTCAGGATTTTTTTTAATATTCATAGTATTTGTGAATATATTAAGCTCTGAGTGAACATTTGGAGTGCCAATGTAACAGGGTGCTTTGGTGACTCCACTTCTTGTCTCTCTCCAGGGAAAATCCCCTTCCCAAGCCCCCTGACCCTGCCAGTGTCTCTACCATGTACCAGGGAGCCAGAGTAGAACTCAAAATTGGACCTGCTATGTTTGTGTTTAGAATACTGCTTATGTTTGCCACATTTCAGAATGCATGTATTTATTTTTACAAGAAAAGATGATTATGAAATAGAGGTGTGAAAATTTAGATAGCAGCTAATTAATTTTAGTCAGACTGTTACAGAGTGTAATGGATTTTGAGCTTTCTCTATTCTTCATCCTCTGACTTAAAGCAACTATTTAGCAGTGCCGGTAGAGCAAGTTATTGTTCATAATTTCACAATGTAGAATGCATGTGTAAGACAGCAACAATTAATTGAATTTATATAAAAATGTTTATTCAATTTCAATTGGATTGAGCTATATTGTGGCCAGTATTGAATTAATTTAAGCAGTGGCTTCTCAGTTTCATTGCTTTATTAAAAACAATGTAAACATTGCAGTATATTTCCTCCACTTACAAAAGAGGAAAACATGCTTCATGCTTCAGGTAGTTTATCAAAAGGCTAGGTTGATTTTGATTTAGTGTTAGTGATGTTTGAGGGGAATGTGAAAGTAATATTCATTATCCTCCATACTGGAACAAGCTGGAGAGTGGAGAAACAGCCCCTGAAATCTCCATCCCACTGAAAAATTGTTCTTTCTGCAGCTTAGTGACTAGAGCTGCAGCAATGCCCCTTTTCTTATTTATGCTGATCAGTAGAGCCACATAAAAGCTTGTCCCCTAGGGCCTCCCTGTGTCACTCCTGTCTCCTGCCTCCCAGCACAGGGTTTCTCTGGCAGTGATACCCAAAGTGAGCTTGCAGGAACTGCCTAAATGTTGTAACAAAGTCTTACTGAAATCTGGGAAAACCCTGTGCAGGAAGTTTCTGCAGATCTAATATGCAGATTTTTGGCATTTGGTCCTCCAGTGGATCATGAATAATAGGAGTCCAATTTGGAACTAATTATCTCCAAAGAATTATATTCCCTAGCACATTAGTGCATTCTGTAAAACAGTTTTTTACTCTCCATTTAAATGTGGACTATCGTAGTACATACTACCCATCTTCAGCAAGTAAAAAATTGAGATTCACCTTTCCTAACTCTTGCTCTAGCTCTCACTTTTATGGGAAAAAGATCTATTGCAATCTGTTATGCTGATTAGATTTACTGTCAAGGCAACTAAAAGGCACAATTGTTTATTTGTTTGTTCTTTCAGTGTAAACATTGACTGGGTTGTTAGCTCTGTTTCTTATTAAGGTTTCCCAGCAAGTCCCTTTCTAAAACTCTGTTTCACAAGTGTTTGCCAAATTTGAACCATCTGAGGTGCATTTTGCTATGACAACATCTCAAAAGACTCAGATGTTTCAAGAATATGGTTTAAAAAAAAAAAAAAAAGTTCCGGTGAAACCTGGTAAATTCTTTTTCCTAGCAGATCCGTCAGCTTTGGATTTTAGAAAAGCAACTTGAAATTTGGCAGGGAGGCAACTGTCCCTACCCCTGTGAAAATGTGGCAATGCTTACAAGCTTTGAAGAGCTGCAGTTGCACATGATGAGAGCCTCCTTCCAGTTCAGCTGCTGAAGGTCCTGGAGGGTCCGGTCACACGGCTCATGTTTCTGCCGGTGAGCCGATGCCGCCGGTGTGGTCTGCGCACCCCGAGCGCCCCGCGGCTGCGGGAGCAGCGCCGCGTCCTCCCTGGGAAGGGCATTCCCAGCGCGGGGAGCTGCGCTGGGGCACAGGAGCTGACAGCAATGAGTCTGTCAGTGCTGTGTTCACACACCATGACATGCATTACTGAGTGGCACCCGGGCAGCATGGAGGAAGCCGCCTAATTAAAATTCAAAGGTAACAAAGCCAAACCAGAGAAGGAAATAAAGTATGGGACCGGTACAAGGAAGCTGGTGAAACTGGAAGTGACTGGACAAGGAAATTATGTTCACTGTTGGTGATTTAGATTTAATTAGCTGATTCCCCCCCTCCAGTTCCAATTCCCAGCACCTCCTGTCAGTTATAAAAACAAGTCCATTTGGTTCATTAAAAATGTGTGTTTCTGTACATTGAGGCATTTGGGAGTTCTTAGAATAAAAGATCATGGAGAATATTTTGAATTTTTAATAATGAGATCCCTTTCAACATGTTCAGTGATGGACTGAAATTGTTCTAAAGTTGAAATTAAATGAAAAGGCAGGGGGGCTACAATTTGTATCCCACTTAGCGACCATTGCACTTCTGCTTGGGTATTATTTCACTCAAGAAGCGTCTTTCAGTTACTACAGTGCTTCAGAAATTTTGAATTTTGTTTACCAATTTACTGCAAGGTATGAATTGTCTTTATGTCTTTATATAAACTGAGAGGAGTTTCTGTTTCTTCTATGAACACAGAATTTCCTACCTTTCAGTTATTTGAAAAATAGCCTTTAATTTTCCCTGGATAACTCTGCAAAACTCCTGGGGTTTGCTTCTCAAACAGAAAGAAAGCACCTTAAAATGCCACTTATTTTAGTCAGTTTAAAATCATGCTACAGCATGTCATTCAGATTCACTAACTTCAGCCTGATTTAACAGTGCTTGAATAATATGAATTTCACTTCAACTTAATTAAACAGAGGCATAAGCATTTCAGGAATGATTTTGATTCAGTCTGGACACTTGAAGACTCATTGTAATCTTACACACAAATGAGCATGCAAAATGTCACTTGAAAGGCAGAGATTTAGATACCTAAGTTGTAGAGGCAATTATCCATTTGTGTACATCAGTGCTGTGTTTAAGAATACAAAATATTTGTGTGTATTCACTGAAGACCCATTGGGAGAAAAGAGCTCTTCAAAGTAATTTTCAAGCCTTTATTTAAAATGCAGAACAATGAATTTAAAATTCAGGATTATTAAATGCTGATAGCAGAAGATCGATGCTTTATTAGTTAAATAGAAGAATAGGAATCTGAAAATCAGAGGGCAATATTGTGTGTATGTGTGCATGATTAATTTATTTATTCAGTTTGAAATAAAAAGGGGAAAATTCTGTCCGATAATATGCCAAATTTTATTGTAAAGGAATTTTCACCATATAAGCTCATGATGTCTCTTTGGATTCGTTCTACCCCTGCCATTAACACAGCTAGCAGAGATAAAAATGGAAATTATTTCTCAAATAAATCACATGATGGAGCTATTTTTGCAAACACAGTCCTCCCCAGCCACACTTTCAGCCCCACCTGGGGAAGATATGACATGATAGCACTGGGGCAGTGACAAACTCAAGTCATGTTAAATACATTTGAAATTTACACTGGCTTTCCCCACGTATTAACATGTAGCACTGCCTCTGTTACCCGGACCAGAAATATTTCATTTCACTAGATCCCAATCTTGTAAGACAACCCTGTCATTTTAATTTGTCACTCTTGGTGTACTGCATCACACCGGAGTTTCATTGCCCCAGCCAAGTGCCATAGGCTACAGCTCAAAAGAGAAACCTGTCATGGGGAATAGCAAAGGTAAACACCACAAAACAGAAAGTTTATGGCTGAAATCACCACCCAGGGCTCCATGCCCACAGGCTTAGCAGGTGTTATAATCTCCTACACATGAACTGGCAAGATCCATGATTTTAGCTACAATAGGTAGACACACATCTCTCCCACCATTCCCTGCCTCTGCTACAGTCCCCGTGCAACTGTGTTGCTCATAGGAGGTTGCAGGAGAGGACAAAGGATGAAATTTAAGTTTATGTGGTAGGAAGAGAAGTTGTGATTGACATGAAGCCTGAAAACAGCTCCAGTAACTCTGTAGTAGAGTTGACAGAAAAAGAAAAAATCTGGGAGTAAAAACCAAACAGACCAGAGATGATCAAACATGTGTGAAACAGCCAAGTGATCCCAGATCGCTGGTGCCAGCAGTTCCAAGCCTTTCTTCAAAGAAAGCACTGGCACAAAACAAACAAGACCATGTCTCTGTCAGGTTTTTTGGCATTACTTTTAATATCATGTTGAATCTTCCTTGCAAAGTGTGAGACAGTCTAAGAGAGTGAAGACACTAAAGGTTCGTAGCGCGTTTTCTACTTAAGCATAGAGATGGTGATGCACACTTCTGCCTTCCCTGATGTGGATTTTTGGCGTACCATTGGTCCACCCCACCAAAGCAATTAATCAAAATAAATGAGGCAGCAAACATCTGATACTAGCTGAATTCAGACTGCTGCACATTAACTGTCTTCTGGAATTTCATTTACCACACTGTGCAGAACACGCCGACAGCTCTACTCCAATAGCTACACTCCTGAACAGTATTTTGAAATATGTGTTATTGGTAGACTACTGACTAGAAGAAAGGAATGGCTGATATTTGGTTTCACTGGTTTGGATTTGTGAAATCTCTCTGTAGCTCTGCAGATGTAATGAAACCCAAGGCGGTATTATCAATTATCATCTGTACCAAGACCTGTATCCTTACATCTTGTGATAGGAGAGGCTCTACTCCAAACCGATGTAAATCAAAGAATAAGAGTAAAAACATCTCAGACCTAGGGATTAGTAAGTCCTTTATTATAAAAACTGTGAGTTTACTGTGAACCATGAGACCAAACATCTTAAGGATGAAAAAACAGTCATATTCCAACAGAAAAACCAAAACAGCTTATTACACCTTGGTATAATAAGATACCTTGGTAACACAAATGTGGAAACATGAAGCTTAGAGGAAAAAAAGGGGTTTTTTTAAGTGACACACCAAACAGAGACAGGATTTTTTGTGAATAATGTAGAAGAGCTATGCTGGTTAGGTGTGACCATATCATATCACTCCAGGGTTATTTAGTTTGGTTTAACTAAAATTCTTCAATGCTAGAGTGTGTGAGTGGGATTGCTGCCTTCCTGTCCTTGCATCATCGTTTTTATTTTAGATGGTACTCTCAGAGCTACAAAGTGCCAACACCTGCTGTGTCTTCAGCATTCAGAGAGCTGATCCTGGCCTCTTGAGAAAACCTAGGAAACGAGCACAGGCTATTTTCTCCTTCCCATTCCCAGGTGATTTGACTTTATTAGAAGCCCATGTATGAAAAAAAAANAAAAAAAAAAAAAGTGGGGAGGGCATCAAGTAAAGTAGAGCTTTGTTTCTTCTCCAAAACTGATCCCTGGATTTTTGCTATAAGCTCTGTCATCCAGAAGAGCCTTCAAATCCCTGGAGCTGTTAATGTACTTGCTAATATGACTTAAAAGTAATTAAAGAGCACTTCTATGCAAGTTTTAAGAGCCTTGTATAAGAATGACTCAACAGTGCCCTTATGCAAATTCCTAGGAATCCTTTTACAGAAAAAAATTATTGAAAAGTTTCTGAGATTTACTGAATGTTGAGGAGATTTCAGTGTCAATTCAAATAGGAAATTTGGCAAACTGTGCAAAGAAATTATTCAAGGCATAAGGAAACATGAAAATTAGTCAAGAACTGGTAAATGACAAGTGTAGAAAGGGTATAAGTAGATATGGAAATGAGAACTTTCAGCTCCTATATTGTACAAAGGGGGGAAGGGAAACAAATAGTTTTAGTGATTTCATCAAGGTGACAAAGGAAGTCACTAGCAGAATGAAGATTTTTAAACCAGGGGGAATTTGGAATGAAATATTTAATTTCAATAGGATTTACCTAATCAATGAACACTTAATGCCTTTTAAAATATCTCCCCAATGCTTGGAGGATTTTCTTCTTCTGGATTAGTTTGCTTTTTGATTCTGAGAGCAAGATCTGAAAGAAAGACATTAACCACCTTCTCCTTTCAAAAAGGTCAACTGTTCCCCATCTCTCTTTCCAACAGACCCATACTCTCTCCCACACTGCTGTGGCCAGAGGGGTGCTGTGGTCCCTGCACCCAGCTCTTTGCAGCATCCTGGCCAGAGCTGGTTGCATTTGACACATCCCTGCTGGGTCATGTCTCTTCAGACTCTAGATATAAATATCCCTATCAGAGATTTAGTAACATCTCTACTGGAAAGAAAGCAAAATAAATTCCCCATTTTCTAGGTTCATCCCCCTTTGCCAATGTCCATTTGAAAAGCAGACCAAGAGCTGTCCTGAACACCTTCTGGGTTTTGATGCCTAAGGCATCAGTTTCTATACCCATTTGCCTCTCCTACACTTCATGCTCTATAATTATTCAGCAGGGATGCTGGTTTTTTGCAGAAAAATAATATGGGAATAGAAATACAATATGGATTTTAAAATATTAAATGATTAACTGTTTGTTTGTACACCTATGAAACATTCTGTAACAGCATTAGGCTGGATCCCTAAAGAGTCATTAACTTGCATTATATAGAATTATTTATTACTGTGGCATATGTAATGGATAATATTTGTTTACATTTTTAATTGCTCACATTTTCAGCCAAGAAAATCTCCAAGGATAATGTCTCATTTGCAAGTGTCCTGGCAAAAGACAACATAATGTAATCACACATTACCAACAATTCCATGACAACCATGAAATGGTTTAAATATGAATTTCAAGCAACAACATAATTATGGTAAACAATTAAAAAAATTTACTTGACACCATATATGAGTGTACAAAAAACCCTGAAAAACTGAAATGAAGTAAACTTTTATCTAGCTGCTGTGGATATTGAGCTTGTTCCATGGCCCAGTGAAGTCAAGAGGAAAAAAAAAATTCCTTTCATCAACAGTCTCTAAGCTGACACCACAATTAATGTAGCACGTAAGTGGCAATTTGTACCTTCAAAATTTCCCAATGCATTTAATGCATTAATCATCCCCATGATTAAGATTGAGAAACAATTTTTTTTCTCCTAGAAACTGAATAACTAAATAAAAGGAACATAAATTCAAGTAATTACAAAGCTTCACTTTTGCAAGGTTTCTTCAAGAACTTGAAGTAGACTGCTTGGAAGATAACCTCTTCCTTTCCGATTCAGCCAAAGAATGAGCTATATTAGCCCACAGACTTAGATCATCCATGATGTGTTTTTGCTAAGTTTCTCAGAAATATTCTTCACAGAGCATGATGTCAGTTAGAGAATTGATCCAGCAGTAGTCAATCGTCCATTGTCTCAATACGGTAATTCACTGTTTGTCTAATTTTAATATTTGTCTAATTTTTGCTAATAATTTGTAGGCAAAAACCCTGCAGGTATTATATAGAAAATAATTATTTATAGCTTTTATAGATACCCACCAATGGTGTAACTGAGTTTCTTCCTAAAAATTTTAAGAGTATTTGTGTTATAGTAGGAGTGTCATGGGGACTAGAATTTTGAAAAATATCCTCGAAGTGAGCTGAGAGACACAGATTTTTTGTGAACTATATCAAATCTCACATTCCTTAATTGTCAAGAGTATATTTCTTGTGTTTTTTATGGATACCTTTCCTTCTCCCTTTCTTACTTGTCATCTTCCCTCTTCCTTGGTAGTTCTTCTAGACTTTGTAGAAGATTCAACCACGTTGATACTGTTCTGTGTGAGAAGTGTTACCACATGACAATAAGACATCATTTTATTCTTAGCAGTGTATTTAATACTAGCCATTAACAAGAAGGTAAATTATATATTTGATCTTTGTAATACTGTATTTGGGTAGTAGAAACCTTTAAGTCCTTCTCATAACATTACCAGAACTTAGAAAATTGTAGCCTATCAACCAAAAAAGTGAGAGTTGTTTACCATCTTTGCAGTTCTTGCAATGTAGATTTCCTGATTCCTCACAATGGCTTCTTCTGCAGATGAACCCCATAACTTTTGATTGCAAATGCTCTTGCAGTCTTCAACACTTTTCATGTATTGTCAGCTTTCTTTGAAAATCCCATTTCAACCATTGGAACAGCCTTCCCAGGGAAGTGGTAGAGTCACCATCCCTGGAGGTACTTAAAAAACATGTAGATGTGGTGCTAAGGGAAACAGTTTAGTGGTTTAGACTTTGCGATGTTACTTTAAGAGTTGGACACAGTGACCTTAATGGTCTTTTCCAACCCAAATGATTCTATGATCCTACCTTTAGATAGCAGACAATGTGGCTTGGAGCCACAGTGAACTGCAGTGTAGCAGAGAGCAGATACTAGTGAGAGGTGTGAAGCCTGAAGGTCTTGAATGCTTCACCTTTGGCCCATGACTATGGGGGGAAAAAAACCAAACCAAACCAAACCAAAAACAAACAAACAAACAAAACCAAACAAACAAAAAAACCACCAAACTTAAAAAATTCACAAAAGAAATTATTTTCAAAACTGTTCTAAGAACTTTGTAAAAGCCAATTCTCTTCAGTCTGCATTTTCATTTCATTCTAGTTCTTGTGTTAGCATAAAATAAAAAAACTAAATCCTCAGTCTGGAGGGGCAGATAATATAGACACTTTTTAGTTAGATAAACTTTTTGGTTCCTGTGACAAAATGTACCTTGTTATTAATCCGGACTACCAAAACCAGTCCATCACTTAGAATTTTTATAATGTATTTTTGATTTTACATAGGGAAATGGACCTATGTAACTGACATATTATTGCCGAAAACCCTCTTTTCATTATCTTGTAGCAGTTACTGCAAGAAAACAGCCCAGCAGAACAAAGCAGAAAATGTCCCTATAACCATTTGAATAAAAAGATCCATGAGCTAAGTTCAGCTCACAGTTGCTGCAGTGGAAGGAGTGTATGCCATGCTACTTAATATCTTTGAAATCATACTCATGTTTTTAAAAGAACATGTAATTCTCTCATTAATTAATTGTAATGGAGTTTAGTTTGCCCACTGAGAGGAGCATAAACCTTTTAATTGCTGCATTCTAGGAGTCTCTGAGTCCCCATCCAGCGGTAACCATTTGATGTGTATCATGTCAAATGCAATGCTTCAAAATTAGTTTGATTAAAAATACGTAAAGTTAATGAATTGTCAAAAAAACAGTGTTCTTTAGAAGGCACAGTTTAAAAAAATGTCTGTTCTAATCTTTGTAATATAACTGTCTCTGGTATTTTTGTCATTTGGTAATGCTTCCAGTCACATTCATGGTGGTCATCTTTGATCATATAAATTCACGAGATTCCAAGGCTTTTTCTATTTGCATAAAAAACAGAGAAAGCATTGTCAGAAATCCCCAAATATGCATTTTGAATCAAGTTTCACCTAAATGCTATACAAAGACTCAGTGTCTTGATGCTAATTTATTGAAAATGCCTTGGCCTTTAGGAATTTCCCATTGGCACTTAGTAGAGCTGAACTCAAAGTGGCAATGGCAAAAAGCAGCCATCGAAACTGTGTTCATGCTGACATCTAAGCTCTAGTGCTCAAATTATGGATGCCCTGAAACAAAATACTGTAGAAGAAAAAACAAAGCCTAAATGCTTTAGGTGCCAGGATTTCATTTGAAAGGGGGAGAGAGGAAAATTGGGGTTATTTTAGTGAAATCTAATGTGCTAAAGACTTAGCACAATGAAGGGATTTAATGATAGATGTAAAAGGTTCGATGTTTAATGCACAGCTCTGAAGTCAGTGTTTCATATCTATAATTTCTGCATATACATAACCATATTTAGATTTAGGCATATGGTCTGTAAATAACATATGTAAGCCGGATCGTTGAGTGAGATGATTTTTTTTCCTGCTGAATGTACGTGTTTATTTTATGAGCAGAGACGTGAAAAGTTCATTCATGTCAAAATGTGTTGCTAAGTATAAACATGCTGCTTCACTTTAGGCAGGATCAGGAAAGACCCTGGGTGTGTAATCTCTGAATTGACTCTATGCTGATGTTGCCCAGGTTTTGTATTACTAAACTATGGCTCACAACAACAACAAAAATTTAACCTTTAAATAGAGGCACCAAAATAATTTAAAACAGATTGGAGGGTTTAAAGGGCTCCAAGAATAAGCAGCTCATATTTCAGTTCCTCCCCTCTAGGGCCTACCTATTTGGTGTTCAGAGTTCATCTCATATTGCAGCTGCTTATGTTCACATTTTCTGCAGTGTGTGGATGAAATGTCCAAGGAAAAGAAAAAACAACAACAACAAAAGAAGTAAAATATACAACATCAAAAATATCTTCCCTAAAACAATGGTTTGGCTGTTATTGGGCAGGGAATAGGACAAATCACCCAGAGGCTTTTAAGTAAGAGCAGGGGAAAGGAAAAACAAAAAACGGTGAGAAAGTGCAGAGATTTTAAAGGGACTTTCAGTTCCAGGGGACATTTTTTATTCAAAGTTCTTTCAGGTTATGGAGTCCATTATTTTTTCTTATTTTATTTTATTTTTGTTGTTGTTCTTTTATTAAAAATTTCTTTGTAATTCATTTGGACTTTCTTGCCACTGGGCACAGACAGATAGCAACAACAAACAATGATACTCTGTATTTATCACTTTATTCTGTTTTACAATGTATCTCTGATTATGGAAACAATACTTTTTTTGCACCTTTGTTTGGTTCCTATTTGTCAAGAGTAGCCTTTATAAGCAATATATTTTCCCATTTTAATAAAAGGCTAGAGCTGCACTAAGTTCATAGGATGGGATTTAAAACAAATACCCACCAGACTGCTAGAGGAAGGTTAAAAGGCCTTCATTTACTCCACACTACCTTATGAGTTAAAAAGCCTTCCATCTACTGTATTTTTTAGCCCTACTATTCAAATTTGAAAACTGTATATCTCTTTAACCAATGAACTAATTTCACTCCTTTCACCAGGATATGTTGCCATGTGATCCTGCAAACAAAGTGATTGCTGTTGCAAACACCCCACAGACACTAAACATTTTGTACTAAATATCCAGGCTCTCATGACATTTTCTTTCTTACATATAATCTATTCCATTTTTCTTTAGCATGTACTTATGCATACATAAGGGTATTATTAAGAAGGACCCAATATCCTTTGATGATTGAGGAAAATCTGGCTCCTTTAAAATCTATGTGAATTTTCCTTTCAGCTGTAGCAGGAGGAACTTCACCCCATCTGCCTAAGTCTCCCTAAGTAATTCACATAGCTTGGGTTCAAAAGTAGGTGAGTGCTGTGTTCAACAAGGAATGGTAACCTCACCAGTTTCTATAACTGGACCTGAATGTAAATCCCAAAAGGTTGTACCTTTTCATATGGTCCTTTCTTCGAACCTGCTTACAGCCTTCTGTTTTCCTCTTCTGTTGTACCTCCCCACGCTCTTCTTGCAGTAGGAAAGACTTTGCATTATTTGAGGCAGCAATCGTTTTGACTCCTTCCAAAGCTAGCCCAGCCAGCCGTGGCTGTCATTCCTGAGGTGCGCAGTACCGGTCCTGTGGATTTGACGCTGATAATGCCATGGACTTACTTTCCTTTTCAGCTCTTCTACTCATTTCTTCAGAAATCTCTTCCTTCTGACTTGCATTAATAGAGTAGAACATGTAGGCCAGGGCAACTAATCTACTGTAGTAATATTTTAATTAATAATTACATATAGTTTATTCTCCTAAGATGAATATATTTCCATTGTGCCTAAGTCTTTATTCTAGAATAGGCTAAAATATCATGAATTGTCTTCTGAACTATCAAGGGAGTAACAAAAATCGGATGTTTAACAGACTAAATCTTTCAACAAAGCAGATGTATATTTACACAGTGTAAAGGGAGTACAAATTCCAAAGATCCACAATAAGGCTAGGATTCCAACTCAGCTATTCCAGTTCCTGTTCCAGAGCCAGGTATCTCAAGACAAAACCAATTTTCTTATCTATTCCCCTGAAACTTGTATGTAGTATGTTTAATATTTCTTTCCTAGATCATGTCTATGCTATGTCAGCTATTTACAACTGACTTCAAATAAGATTTGCTACCATACAAAACTGGGATTTGCATCCAACTTTGACTTCAGTAACTAGTTTGGGAGGAGTATCATATGAGAGTCAGTTAATCTCATTTCATTTTCACAGTGTTTCTAGATGTCTGACTGATGATTGAAACACTCATGAAAGCTGCTATAGAACATAGCTATCATGATAGCTCCAAACAGGTTTATTCCCGATCTTCAATATCATTAGAAAATTTGGGGGATTAGTGTTCATTACATATGGTATATATTTGTCTTTATTTTCTACATACTTATCTGAAAGGTTAATGAAAATGCAGATGCAGTGGTTCCTTTATATGGGTTTACCTTGCACGAGTGCCAGTTTTCAGGCTAATTGATTATGTCAGAAGCTCTATAAATATCAATAGCATATGGAAAGGTTAAGCTGAGGTCTCCACATAACTGGATTCATACTCTTTATTGATGGTACAACCATTATCCAACCATAATGGAAGTGCTTTGAGTGTGAAATAGAGTAGAACGTTGGATAATTTTCACCAATGACTGACTGGAGGACTCAGACTGACTGACTGTCTTGTGAGAACTAATGAGCAAATGTATAGTCATACAAAGTATAAACTATACTAGAATTTTTAAAAATCAAGGATATGTAATAAAATGTATGTCATTATTTTGCCTATTGTAGTTTAATACTACTTAGGATGCTCTTTAATTTCCTCTAAAATAAAGAGTAGGAGGCTGTGTTAGAATGATGTAGAAGAGAAGGTAGTTGACAACATGATATTTAGTTTTCTTTTAGATACTTCCTTTCTTAGAAGAATATTCAGAGTCAGTTCTAAAACATGACTTGATGGTGCTATATTTTATTAGCATGTTAACAGCAATTTATTTTTTTAATCTTGGTGGGTTTTGTTTTGTTTTGGTTTTTTGTTTGTTTGTTTGTTTGGTAGGGGATTTTTTGTTTATTTGTTTATTAGGATGCAGAGGAGTCAATCCAGTCCCTAAGTGTAATTTCCCTGGTAGCTCTGGGTAGAAAAGAGAGTCTGAGAAGAGTGTGGCAGCCCCACTGCCATCTCCCCCCTCCCAATATATCTGGTGGCAATGCAGCAGGGGGATTGCAGCTTCACCAGTTGCTAAAAAGAAAGCTGGGTTACTTTATTAAAAGTTTGAGTGATTACTGATGTATGTTCTCCATGCTGTGGAACAACTGGGAAGGCATAATCAGTCTGCCACCCTATTTTCATGCTCACGCCTAGATTGCACATGCGATGGTTTGCCCCCTACCCTGCACTTTCCTCTTTCTAAAATGATCTCTGTGTCCAACAGGTTTTGCAGAAAGAGCCAAGTCTGTGCTTCACTGCAGTTTAATAAGTTGAAAACTACAGAGTAATGGTTTGAAAATCACTCCAAATGTGCTGAAATTTCCTAACCAGCTGAAAAATGCAGCTAAAAATCCTGTACAGTTCCACCTCTGAGTCAATACAGTGCTTATTTCAGTAAGTGGTATGGGACAGTGGTTCAACTGTTTGCATTAAAATGAAATGTTATTGTCTTAGTAGTCAGTACAGTTTCTTTGCACAAACAAAATAGATGGAAACAATTGCGGTTCATTGTAATGTGTTTTGCTCTGATAATGAGTGTGCTTAGATCTCAGAATGTATTTCTTTGCCATATAAATTTCCCTTAAATGTAGTCTACAGCAGCATTAGAAAATGCTGCCTTCTTTTGGTTTAGAAGGATTGCTAGAGAGAATTTAGGGGGAAACTTGATATAATGAATTTTGTCTTTAACATCTGTTTCTAACCACATGAAGCTTTGTGTGAAAGTAAAATTTCCATACTGGTGAAATCAACAGCTAAATTCCAGTTGAGTTTATCCCAATTATCAAGCTATTCCTGTCGGACCAGACTTCACCTTTACTTGCACACTCCATGTCCCACACGATCTCACCTAAATCAGCATGCAGGAAAATATACTTCACTGTGACCCCTGAATCTCAAAAATCTGCTGTATCATCCAATTGATACAGAGTTTATGTCTATCTTGGAGATTGGTTTTCCTACAATTGAGAAGTCATGAATGACTTTATGCCAGATTTACTTTTATTATTTGCTAAGCATTGTCCGCAGCAGCCTTTGAGCTTTATCAGCTAACCACAAAAGAGGTGACCCTGGTTTGACTATTTGCATGAGAAGGACAAACTGTTGTAAGCTGTGACGTGTGCAGCCTGTTCCATAACCTGGACCGGAGGTGACCCACATCAGCTGCGAACAGCTTTGGTCACACTGTTGAGTGGAGGCAGTGGCTGATGGGCCTGTTCCAGTAAGGGAAATGAAGGAAAATCTTGATGAATATGGATGTTTTAACATTCCTTCTGCCCAAATTTTCATTGATGCTTTACAAATGGAAAGCAGAGAATTTACAGTGGACACATGGGGGGAAAAAAAGGCAGTTGTCTTTCCTACTCCTAAGAGTTGTGGGGAAAATATCTTTTAGCTTTTGACATGAATATAATATGATATTCTTGATGATTGTGATCCAGACAACTCAAAAATGAAAGGTCAATTCCAACTCATTTTAGTCATGTAAAGGACCTTACAAAGTCAGTTTGACTAAAGCTCTTCCGGGAGAAAAATTTAGTTTTAAGCATTATCTCGAGCAAAAAGTGTAAAGCCATTGCTTTCTCAGAATTGCTGTTAAGGATGCTAAAAAAAGATTTACAAATGGCTTTGAATTCCTTCAGTTAAAAAAGTGCTCGAGTTTGACTGAAGTAGCTGAAGAGTACATTAAGACCTAGATTCTCCTGAGATCCAGGAAAGCCTTAGTCTCAGTAGTATCACCATGTATTCTCAAGGCAAATAGTATGGTCCCATGTAGACTGGTGCTTCATCGACCCTCTAAATGGGAGAAAGTTTCTGGAAAGTACCGCACCAAACTACACAAATTGTCTTTATAAAAAACAGCTGTTTTATTAAATGTGCTGCTGTTTCCCATTGAGAAATGTGAAGGTCGTGAGAATAGTCATTGCTTTTTCAGATTCTGAAAATGGCATAAAGAGATTACTATGACAAGAGTCCCTTGATTTCTGAAAGCATTCCCAAATCCTCATAAATAGATAATACAATTCCTGTGTTATTATGAGAATGTCCCTGCTTATGAACTGTGCTTAAATTACCTTGTACTACCCCAATTAGATTCACAATATACCTGCATTGCAAAAGCCTGTTTTCTCCCTCAATTAGTTGAAAAGGATTAGACACACTGATAGACAGTACTAAATGCTAATGGGTCAGATGATAAAACCTGTTTTCATGCTACATTCTGCTGGCATTGATTTCACAGAGGAAAACCCAAATACGAACATCAGTATGCAGCTCAATATTTTATGGGTTTTCTTGTCTTGGCTTTTAAAAATTTTCTCCCTCTGCTATTCTTTAGCCAGAAGAGCAAAAAGAGCTAGTTCCAACCCTGACTTAAAAAAAAAAGGCAAAAAAAAAAAAAAAAAGCTGACTGACAGTACAGAGGCTTGAGGAAATACCAGTTTATATGTGGGCTTTTTTATCATCTCTAATGGCAAAATTAAAATTAGTTCCCAATTAAAAGGGAAAAGCGCAAGTACAATCTGAGAACAGCAGATAAAGGGTTGCATGAAGGGAAGATTATTAAGCAGCATAGTATAACAGGACCCCAGGTGCAGAAGGGCCTCATTATACTCACATTCTTGTGCTGCAACATACAGACATACAGTAAACCCAAAAAAAAAAGAAAAAAGGAAATATTCCAAAGGACAGTTTTACACAGTGGCTACATTTGAGATGAGTATATGTTTTTTGAAGACAGACCATAACAACTTGGTTTTTACTTCCAAAATACAGTGGCACATTAATTGCTTGATCAGCCAAATGAAACTAAATGTAATTAAGACTAGTGTGGGGTTAATTTGGTCCATAATTATGTTATATAAAGTAAATGAAAATTGTTTCCTTCCTAAATTGCAATTCATTACAATTACAGATATTAAAATAAGATACTATAAAATTACATGAAGCATGTACACATTAATAGCCATTAGTAATAGCTTGATATTTCTATCCAAGCAACAGTTTATTAGAATGCCAAAAGGTTATATTTGACAACTCATGGCTGATTTTTTTTTTCTCATCCTTTCTGCTCTTCTAAGAAATTTAGTCTTACTACAAACATAACATATGCCACGTCATATTTGTGCATGTTAGGCATATTAGTTTTAGATTTGTTTTAACAATAATGTTTTCTGTTCATTAAAATATTTAAGGTTGGTGGCTATATCTTTGTAATGAACCACGAGTCTAAGAGTTTGAGAGGAGCTGACTCTTCCTGCACAATACAGTGCTTTGGGACACCAAAAGCTCTTGGTAGTAGGCAAATGCAGACTTAGATTCTCTTGCCTTCCATTTAACTTAAGCATGAATTTAAAGCTAAGTCCATGCTTAATGGTTTTGCTATGCTTTAGTAGCTTTTTAAAAGGACTTGAGTATTTTGTAGAATTGGAGCCACTGACTCTATACACTGAAATCAATGGCAATGGTCATGGTGTGCAGGGTCTGACCTGTACCTCTTATGTAACGAAATATCCCTAGGTACTTCTACAAAGAATTGTAAACTTCACGGTATCACATTTTGACCACTCTTATGAATTGATTTCCTACTGTTACTTTTTCTGAATTTTTTCCTTTTGGGGACAGAAAATGTCTAGCAACAACATTCCAGTATCAGACACAAAGAGCGGTGAATTGGTGCTTTTGAAGTCATAGCATCCATGTGATTTTTGAGCTGGTGCTGGATGACGGACAGTAGAAACATATGTGCTATTTTCAGTTCTTGTGTACATTAGATAAAAAGCTACAGGAACAATAATAATTTTTTATGCACCCAGGATACTCACCGAAATGAATAGAGGAATAGGAAATGCAGGATGTCTTGTTATTAGGGTCCTGCTACTTCAACTCCAATATGACTAAATTTAGTGTCAAACACATAAAACCTCTAGCTGCATTGCACAGCTGGGTATCGTATTTAACCACAAGGATTAGGATGTAATCCTGTGATTTCTGAGCATCCTGAATTTCTGAAGTACTCAGTACTTGCAGGCTCAGAATCTTATGTTCCTTGAAAAGCTGTGAGCAAAAAGTTATATTCAAATGATCCGCAATTGTTTTCTTCTTTACACAAAATAGTAAGACATCTGTTTTTAAAGGAAGAGACCACTGCTATTGCAGTGCCTTGAGTCCTTTTATAATTATCTTGCATGTAGTGCTCCTAGATTCGCAAACTCAAAGTAAAATGTATTTTAAAAATAAACATGATATTTCTCTTCTGTTTTAATTACTCAGACTCAGGATATTTGGTTAGTAGAATCAAGTGACAGTAAATATATTTGTGTCTTAATCATTAATTCTTGTAACTGAGCATTTCATAAAAGTGATTTATAAACTGATGATAAAAGATCAGCACCCTACAGTGTTGGTTATACCTGGTACACAACATTAATGCTATCTCACTTAATAAGCTGACCAATAATAACATTAGGTAGAATATCTTAATGATGATATCTTACTTTCAACAAACTAAGAGATGTGTTTTGCAATATTTAATTGACCAAATGTCCCAGTGGCTTCAGTGAAAATTGTGCTTGATTAAGGACTACAGAATTTCACCTTAATAATATTTTATCTTTTATGCATGGTAATGTAGGGTGATAACAGTTATTAGCATTCCAGGTAAAGTAGCTCATGCAAATTATTCTGCTATTAAATAGTCAGTCACATTGTATTTAATACCCCCAAATAGTTATGTATATTTAACAGGGAAATGACAATAGAAAAACTCCAGATTTAGTTCAGGTGTTCAGCTGCTATGTAAACCAATTATCTATCCTGGGGGAAACAGCTCTGCCTACAACTACTTAGGCTCTAGGGCCTATTACAAATCCTGGAGTGGGCTGTTGTTTCAGTTCTCAAGGGAATCTACCACGTCACACTGGAAATAGTTGACAATAATTAGAAAGCCTGCTTCTGCCAGTACTGAACATATTTTTAATACCTTTCTAAGTGTTACTGGAGATAATATATAAGGCTTTTAGAATTCCAGTCAGGCTAAGGTGAGCCACGAAAAGGACAACTACACAATAGCCCCAAACTGGACTGTGACAGGCTAATTATTGTGGCTTCATTATGAAACCTCTTTTTGCACAGGTCACCTGGGAAGTGTAATTAAAAATGCATTATTGGTGTATATTTTTATTGAAGCAATTAAATTAAAAGGAAAAAAAATAATTATTTGATGAGCAAATAATAATGTTGGTCAACAACGTTTATCCAAGAAAGAGAGAACAAGTTAGTGGTTCATTAGCAGTAAATGTGCTAACTGGAATGCTGTTTGAAAAATGAGCCATAGAACAGCTTTTAAATACTCAGATTAAAGGATTTATAATGTCAAGTTTAGCACAGAAATTACAGATAGTATTACATTGCCATGAGTAATAGCACCTTTAATCTGACTTAGGAAAATGATTTACTACACATGGCATGATTTTCACAATTAGGCAGCTATATATCTATCTAATATCAAACATCTATTTGAGTCATATAAGGGTATCAACACATATGTATTCACACCTAGGCAGACATGCACAAGTACATGAAGGAATACACATATTCTGTAAAACTGAAGCATCTACAGCAGAAAAGCCTCTTAGCAATACCTGCCTTGAAGATACAGATCTCGGGGAGCCCTTTTTAGCCACTGTTTAGATCTTCTGCCTTGCAGCCATAGGGGTGCCCTGGCAGTATGAGGAGATGCAAGAGGATCCCCACCACAAAGATGACAGGATCATCATGTTGACAGCATAATTTTCAAGGACAGCAGTGTATACACTGCTTGGCAAAGCATTGTGCTTACACAAACCACCCATAAAAAACACATACGGTATAACCCACTCTTTCCAGAAATGCTTAGTTGATAGAGCATGCACTTGATGGTTAATCCTCATGGAAAGAGTTATATCTTGAGCATATTGTGTTGTCTGTGCTGCTCAGACTCTATACAGGAAGAATGTATAAGATGGATGGTTTTACACTAGAAGTTTGCAGACTGTGAAGTTGCACAAAGGACATAACTGAGACTCTCAAAGATGTGTTCAAACGCTTTTGATCAGAAGCAATTTGGTATTCCTCAACACCTCTAATCCCAACTGCACACAGAACTTAGAATATGCATGTACCAGAGACTTATACACAAGCACAGTGACATGTTCTATCTTTTATTCTTTTTCTAATAACTCCAAATTTTCTCCTTGCCTTTTGATTCTCATTAGTATTGTGCCAGCACTGCCAATAAATTCACAGTCCTCTAACATCTCCTGAGATGAGGATGTCTCCTCATGTAGATTTTCTTAAAGCTATATATCTCCAAGTCACTTAATTTCCTTCATTTTATCCTCCCTTCATTTCACCCATTATTTTGTTGAGCAGTCATTCATAAGACATTTCCGTAACACTTTATACATAGATTTAAACTTGAATAATTCTTATCACCTATAAACGATAACTCACTACTTAACATTTTCCAGATAATTTATGAATATGTTGAACAGCAGAATCCCAGGAGAGATTTCCAAAGTATTCTTCCAGTAATCATCCTGCTCTGTGAAAATTGACCACTTACTGTTCCCCTTTGTTGAAACTTCTTTTCTCCAGTTGCTAATCCTGAGGAATACCTTCCCTTTAGCCCATGACTAATCTTCAAGTTTTGTTTCTCTAAGAGTCTTTGGTGAGGGATTTTGCTGAAAGTCTGTTGAAAATCCAGTCATGCTTTATCAACTGACTGTGTTATCCATACACACGTTAATGTGATCTAACAACTACGAAAGATTTTGGGGGATGACTGCTGTACAAAAGTTAATCTTGACCATCTTCCTGTATGACTACTGAGGTTTTGTTATGGTCTCTACTTGTTTACTTGATGCAGAAAAAAATTTCCAGGCCTTCAGTAAGTAGCACCATTGGCACTTTAGTGAAGAGAAATGTTGGGTTTATCTCATTTTGTTTCTCTGCCTCTATAGATGCTTTAAAACAAGGTACCATTACTGTTTGATTTCATGTATGAGTTCTCAGACAACTTGGGTGAATGTAATCTCACCTTTACAATTTCTTCTCATCCCTATCTGCTAAAATGTCCTAACATTTTGTCTATGGTACTGATAACATAATTTTCCAATAAAGTCCCAGTTTCTTGCTTTCTTGCCTTTCTAGACTGGTGGTGGTGCAAGTCTTCTGATGTGTTTTTTAGAGTAAAAATCAAACCAGCATTTGAGTGGGTTGGTTTTGGTTTTTATGTTGTTAGGTTTTGTTTGTTTGGGGGTTATTTTGTTTTATTGAGGTTTTTTGTTTGGCTGGTTTTTGTGTTGTTTGTTTGTTTGTTTTGGTTTTGTTTTGTTTGGGGGATTTTATGTGTCTTTGAGTTGTCTTCTTACATTGTGTCTGCCCTTTTTTCTCTCCCTCCATTTTGCTTTCAGATTTGGTGCAGTAACCACTTTCCCTTGGCCTGGAAAAACTTTGAGAACTTAGGGGTTAGTGTAGCCTTGGAAATTAATTCAGTGTTTCAGGAGGAGGTTGGTTATTACTGATGGTGGGCACAGACGTAAATAGGCCAAGTTCCTTAGTGAAAATATCCTTCCTTGTGACCACATTGATTTCTTCAGGTGTATTTTATCCCACCCTAAATATTGCCATATTTTCACAATACAAAACTTACAGGAAAGTAAAAATCCATCAAAAAGGCCATTCTGTGCTCAGTACTGTAAACATGAATGTATTATGCAGTGACTTTCAAAACAGCAACACCCAATCCTCCTCCCAGCACAGCAGAGGGAGTTTGCTGCCAGCGCTCCCCCTTGCAACAGGACCCTGTTCCAGCTGGGCACTGGAGCGGGTTCATCAATAAGCAAGAAGAGGAATTTTTGTTACAGCATTTGATTTGAAGACCTTTTTCAACAATAATGAAGTATGTCTAATGGTAGTATACTTCAAAAAATAATATCTTCCAGACATTCCTCCCTGTCTTTCTCTCTCCATGTTATGTATGTATGGATGGATGCATGACTGTACTGAAACCAAATACAAGTTTCTGCCCTTTTTTATTATTTTCATTCCTAACACGAGAGCAGAACTTATGCTCCAATTTGAAAAAATGCCTAAACCTAAAAATGAATTAAACACACATAAAGTTCTGTTACTGGTCAGACCAAAACCCTAAGGGTTGCATTCTGTATTCAATTACACAAGTGTTACTCCCGTTGGAGTCAGGACTGGAGGGCAGAATTCAGCCTGAAATTGTAAACAAGAAAAATCTGAACTGAGCCTGGTCTTTCCTTAATATGCACTAGTATGTACCAAGGTGCTGTTGAATATAAGGTCTGTTACTTGGAAAGAAAGGGCAAGAACAAAAAAAAAACCAAAAAAA
>VXAU01003746.1:248269-278265 GCA_013399695.1 Formicarius rufipectus | reverse complement strand
AAAAACCAAAAAAACCCAACCAAACAAACAAACAAAAAAAACCCCAAAAAACCAAAAAACAAAACCAAACCAAACCAAAACAAAAAAAACAAAACAAAACAAAACAAAACAAAAAAAACAAACAAAAAAACCCCAAACAAACAAAAAACACAAACAAACAAACAAAAAAACAAAATAAAAAAAAACAACCTGTGAGAAATTGGGGAAAGATTTCTCCAGGATAGAATTTGCTGTCTAGATACTTTTGCACAAAAAGGTTTGTTTAAGACAGGGAATCTGTGGTTTTAGACTCCAAAATTGAGCTTGTTTTGCCTTATTGTTCTGTGTCTCTCTCAGCAGTTCATCTCTGCAGCTGCATCTCCTGAACTGGTCTACTATTCCCTCTCCTTCCTTGGTACCCAAAGGAAGTGGGACAGCAAATGACAGTAATTTTCATGCACTTTTTTGCAAGGTTTGAAGGTTGCTTGTGCTTTCCTTATGGAAGATGTGCCTTTTGGGAAGGGGGTTTGGGTTATTTTGAAGGGGATTTTTTTAGTACTTTTCTTACTCACATGATATCCTGTCTATCCCATAACCCAAGCTTGTAATCTCAGGGACTGCTTTTCATTTGGGTGAAGACCTTATCACATTGTTGAGTACAGGAGAAATTCAAGCAGAGGGTGCCCACAAAATACAGGTGTACCAGGAAGTTTTGCATTTGCACAGTGCACCAAGTTGTGAGTCTGCTTTCTGCACAACTCCACAGCTTGGGAATAAATGAGCTGGACAAGTCTATATGAGGTATGAAATGATTGGTTCTAAAAACAGGGTGCAAAACTGGAGGCAGAAGAATGTTGTATTCCAAGAGTTATATGTGTAGCTAAGGTACAATTTAAAAAAAAAAAAAAAAAGCAGATATTATATGAAAGCAGAGCCTAAGACAAGGCTGACATTCATTTAGTTGCCTCAGAGGATGCTGTACAGACAGTTGCCATTTTAGTGTATGAGTGGTCTTCCTGTCTCACAGAATGGAGCCATTGTTGGCAGTGGCTGTCCTGTGCAGCTGAACAAAGTGCAGCGTGTGGCCACGAGTCACCAAAAGGGCTGGGAAGAATGAGAACTTGCGGGAGAATGCTTAGCAAAGCACCTACTCCAAGCTGCTGCTGAAGTCAGTGCCTCAGGGGAAGTCTCTTGTGAGTTGTGGCATAATGTATCTTTCCATCCTTTGTCATCTCTCATGTGAACTGATGTAGCCGATACAGTATTTTCAAAACAGAACATTATCTGAAGCTTAGTGGGGATGTTAACAATGCTTGAGTGTGTTCTTAAAATTATTACTTCAGTTTGTCTGCATGCATATTTGGAGCTGCAATGCAGTTTATTATTTCTCTTTTTAAAAGCCAGCTCTGGCAGAACGGAGATGTCCGATGGTCATCTCTGCCTCCCATGAAAGAAGTTTGGGAGACTTTGCAGTGTGAAATACTGGTTTGCTTGGGCTTAGGATCCCTCACAGAGAACACCGTCCTCTTTCGTAGTGAAATCTGACCTACTGGCCCAAATACCTCATCTGATCTCAGCTGTTACAATATCTTAGAAATAAATAGAACTTGTGCTAGCCATGCAGTGACCCTAATCTGTGAAATCTTTATATACCCAGCTTCATTCTGACCTTAGAGATGGTCTAGCAGCCATGCAAAAAAATGTTAGCTATTTTTAATATGTGGTAAAACTATAATAAATGTAGAAATTGATGAAATGAGAAGCAAATGATTATGGGCATTGTTAGGCAATGCACAGGTTCAGGGAAGATTAACTTCTCTTTTTCAGAAGTTTTAAACTACCCCTAGAAGTTCAACTGGCAGAAGTGTGAGATTTATCTCTGGAAATAACCAGAAGAAAAACTGCTTCAAGTAGGAGTTACCTATAGAACTGCAAGTCAAGGGTTAATTTTGCTTTTCTTAGGGAAGCAGTAAAGGCCGACTTTTTCCATTCTGTGTTATCTGTGGCATTGTATGTGGGAGCTGCAACCTATTTCTATTCCTAAATTCTGATAGTTTGTTGCTATTGTGGGAGATGAAGGATTTGGTCCTTGGTTGAGAGTTCCAGGTGTCTGAGAGATTTGCAAGAAATGTGAAAAAGGGGAAAATGAAGCAAAGAATATGACATTTCTGGAAATATCATTTAGATTTTTGGTCATCAGGAAATAGGAATGGCTGGTTCAGGTCATCTGCTGAACTGGCATTTCAGTGCTTGGGCAAGCAGAGAATGGAGCAGACAGACTTATCAGAGTCATGGGTTAAATTATTTCTTTGAAGTGTAGTGCCACTGTGTATCTTACAGATCTAAGTAGATGTTTAGTTCTCTTGATCTACCTAAGATTGCTGTTTCCATTCTCAGTTATTTTTTGTTTTATTGCTAACTCTGAAGACAACAGATAACCTTTTAATACTTAAACTTAATGCAGTCACTTAGGAAAGTGCAGTGGATCCTCAGCGGAAGCTGAGCTGAGGTATAATCTTCCAGTTCCTGAACAAGTTTGCTCAGATACATTGGGTAGAATCTCAACCGTACAAAAGAGAGAGAAGTACTTACATATATTAGAATTTCTCACTATGTCTACTTAATTGAACTGTCTTTTCCACAAATCTTTTGCATTTTCACTTTTCAAACTCACAATTATCAGATTTTAAGGCAAAATAGAATACTATGATTATCTGTTCTTATCTCCTCCTTTCCAACATGACATAAGGCAAAGAACTTCCCTGAATTAATTCCTGTTTCTGGTCTTACAGCTATGGCTAAGCTGAATATGCCTTTTAGAGAAATACCTGATCTTAACATTTTCTTGTGATGAAAAATCCACTGCAGTCCTGACTTACTAGTTCACAATGCCTAATTACCCACATTGTTAAAAATACAAACCTTATGTCTAGTCTGAATTATTCTCACTTCTGTTTCCAGGTGTAGGATCTTATCACATCTTTCTGCTAGAGTGAAAAACTGTGCATTCTTAAAAGTATTCTTCCCCATGTAGATAACTACAGATTTAAGAAAATCTGCTCTTTTGACCTTCTCTCTGATGAGTTCAAAGTCTCACCTCTGCTGCCTTGGTAGCAATGCCCAGATTCAGACTTGAGAAAGTAGCTCAAGCAAAGTGTATAAGGCTTTGCCTCGCCTCTGACTCCCATCACTTGCCTCCATACTTCCCTGTGGCAGAGGCAAACACAAACTTCCCAGCTCTTCAACCAGCCTTTCTCACATGAGACGTTTGCTCAGAGACAGACCTTATGTATAGACATGCCTCTGAAGGCAAGAGCACAATAGTTATGTTGTTTGTTCCTGAACACATTCATAAAATAGAGCAAATACCAGGCTTTAATTGTGCAGATGACTTTGTTAGCCAAGGTGAAATTTTGCAACATTTTATCTCCACCACCTATAACTTGGGCTTACTCTTTTGTTATTTTAGTCACAAGAATACAAAGAGGGGAAAAAATGCAATTTTACAATCAGTAGTGGTGAAGCTCAAGAATATCAGAACTCCTAAACTAACCCAAGAACTTATTGCATTAGAGTAAGTAGTAGAAGAGACTGACTCAAAAGAAATATGGTATGGATGATCAAGTCTCCATACTCAGATGTGAACAGATCAAGTTAATAAATTTACCACCAGCATTTTGAATATTTACAGTCATCTTTGCAACTTTTCTATTTTCCTTCTACATATATTCTGAACTCTCTCTGTTTTGTTGTGGTTTTTTTGGGGGGGTTGGTTTTTTTGTTTGTTTTGCTTTTGTTCATTTTGGGTTTTGTTTGTTTTTGTTTGTTTGGTTTTGTTTTGTTGTTTTTGTTTGGTTGGTTTTTTTAAACATCTTCCTTGAAGTGTAGACAGCATTGTTGGTTTCCCACAGCAGATGCAACAATATGGACCATCAACCATCGACTATTTTCCTTTTCATTTCACTAAATCATACCCCTACCCATAGTATCCACAATGAATACTCAGAAGCAACACATATTCAGCTGGCTGCTGTGCTACTTTTTTTTTATTGGAAATATTCACTGAAAATCTTACAAACCAGAATTTCCTTCTTTTTAATATGATATATATTTTCCTTTACATAAACAGCTTTTTATCATTGGTATTGAAGAATGTATGTTCTAGCTCTCTATGCAATGCAGGTCCTTTTATGTAAGTGATCTGCTTTTATCCTTATTTGTCACTTCTCAATCTTTCCTTTATACGAAAACTTTATCAGAAGTGATGTGATTAGATGGTTTCTATGGATTATTAACAAAAATATTACAGAGTTTGAAAAAATTCCAGTGAGATCCTACTCAATGATAATTTCTCACTTAAAATTAGATTTCAAGAGCCATGAGCTGATGGTTAACTTACATAATATGTAAAACAGTTATTTTATACTCTTCTAGATCCCAAATACAAGTCTTCAAAAAGTATATCAAGTGCTTTATAGATCTTATTGCATTAACAATATTGCTTTTACCTAGCAAAATTTTATTTTCATTAGATATTTTGATACAATCTTTCTGTCATTAGCTGCAGTTCATCATCATTCATTAAATTATCTTGTTTAACTCTTCAAAACAAGAGAAGATTCACCACATTACTGCTTTATATAAGCAGGAACCTAGCTTGCAGTATTTTTGTGTGTGATTTTTCATCATAGTAATGTCAAGCTTCATTACCACTTTTTGAAGTGTGAGCTAGGAATTACTGAGATCTTCTGTAATCAGCCTGAGAAAAAGTTTCTAAATGGTCTGATTGCTTGTTAAATACTTTCTAATAACCTGACATGGAGAGAACTTTAATATTTGTATGACGCCCTCCAATACAGAAAAAGTTGTGTATCTTTTAAATAAAAATTACTTTATTCCTTATCTTTTGCTGAAATTTTCTTAGTGAATGGAGAAGGGTGCAAGGGAATATTACTGATAGCTATGTATTTGCATATACAGGATATTTGCTTAGTGCAAAAATACTTGAAATAATGTGTATTACTGGAATGCATATGACTTACCACAGGAATCTGTACAGTGATCATACAGATGTGGAGAGACTGTGTGTGTTTGCATGAGCAAGGGCACGCAGGAGAGCAGTGGGTGTAAGCCAAAGAGGAAGGAAAAGCAAAGTATGGTCCTTGACCAGAACAGAGAAGCTAAGACACTCTTTATTGGTAAGACTGTGACTCTGGGAAGTGCCAGTCACTGCCAGAGAGGAGTAGGGTGTGTGGAGTCAAACAGCTGGAGCTTACAGAACTTCGTGGTCTTCCAGGAAGGAGCTGCCATAAATAGTATGTGCCGTGTCTCTTTTTTTGCCAGGGAGCTAGAAAACTGGCAGCTCCCACATGAAGGTCTTGAGCCACTCAGGGAAAAGGCAAGTGTTGAGAAGGCATCTCTGACTGTTCATCCTCATCTTCTGAATTCTTCACTGTGAATGCTGGACCTGGGTAGCTGAGAACCATTGAGGCAGCAGCTCAGGAACGCCAGTGTTTGACTATTTCCCACTCCACTCCTTTTTCTAGGTCTTGCTGTGTGTTATCTTTCTACTTTAAAGCAGTGGCCTCAGTCTGCTTCTGACCTGGTTGCCCAGTCCTGGTTTTCTTCACCCACTTGTGGTGGTTTGACCAGTGATGCTGTAGGACAGGCACTCCACTATACCTGGCAAATTAAATTCCACCACTGGAGTTTGACAGACTTAAACTACCAGAATTAAAGGTGGAGTAAATTACTTGCTGCTACTTGTATTTCTCATCACATCTACTTTTCATATCTAGTGCCTGAGTCAAATCTGACACAGGTCGTGAGAAGCCAATTTTTTTAGTATCTAGTGCATCTCCAGGTGCTACTGCTAGGGGTCTACTGCATATCATCAGTTCTGATCTTTTGCAATCAGTCAGTATAATCCAACATGCTATTGTTGCTTAAAATCAATGAAAAAACCTTTGAGACAGTATTAGTATAGGATAAGTAGAGAGAAGTTCCTTAATGAAAGCACAAAGTATATAGATGCACGTCCAATATAGGGTTCTTACAAATGTATAACACTAGTCAATTATCTTATCTAGTGGCTACATCCAACCTTTTACCTCTGGTACCACTGTGGTACCATCCTCAGCACTTCCCCATTGGAACACCTCCAAGGGTTCTGGGCCTTCTGTCTTGTTTTGCCTCATTATTCTGGTCCAGGTGCATGTGTCCCGAACAAGATGTCCTTGCTGCTATCTTGTCCATTGAAGAGACAGTTAAACAAAATTCAGGATTGTGGCACAAACCATGAGAAACTGTGAGCAACTGTTAGAAACTTAACTGCTACCTCGAGTGTGAGAAACTATATAGTTATATCAAAATCTACAAATATAGAAAATATTAAAATTTGAAAAAGTATAAAAATCCTAAGACATCACTATAGGTAGATGAGAAGTCACTAAATTCTGCTCAGGTACCTTTGTAATAAACTCAGTAACTTCTGCTTGACTAGTGTGTAACTTCCTTGAAAGTATCCAGCTTTGAACTGAAGATACTAAGAGCATGTATAACTTGGAGAACAACTATTTTTGTTTTGTTTTGTTCATACATAGTTTCTTGTTTAGTTGAATTTGTCCACTTCCCCTTGCAATCACAGCTCCTTTTTCAGTCTGCCTACACTATATTGAAGTGTTCTTTAGTGTCTGGTTTTCTCCCTGGAATCAAATTTGTCACCTCAAACTACTGCATCCAGAAGAAAATCCATCAGTAGAGGTAGGGAATGATCAACACCTTCATCTCCACTCTTATCAGCGGACAAAAGATAAATGAAGCATAGGGATTCAGACAATAAAATCTTTTGAGCAGGTAGAGTTCTGCATTGACATGAGGGCTCATGTCTTGTCCTTGGAAAGCTTGAAAGAACATTATCATGCTAAAAATTACTGTTACCAAAACAAAGTGCCTCATTTTCAAGTGCAGGCAGTTTCATAAGTCTTACATGCACAGAAGCATCATATAAATATATATGTGTGTATGTGTATGCATGCATATATATATATATATATATACTGGAAAATAATTCAGCTCTATCTCATTTGGCTGGTATAATTTTAATTGCATAGTAAAACATGAGAGTATTTATAGAAGTAAAAGACACTTGAGAGCACCTGCCTCCTTATGTTCACTGTATAAATTTGTTCCCTTTCAGTATGAACTGTTTATTGAGGAATCTCAGCTAACAACTCCAAGAACTGACTTTATAATCTCATGAACCTATAGAGTTAATTGACTTAAATTTAGTTTTGTTTTTTTTGGAATTCAACTAAATCCTAACAAAAATCATAAAAAGCACCGTTCCATACTTTTACAAGGGAAAGTAGTTTTGAAGCCTTTCCCAAAGGTAGCAAACTCATCCTTGTAGTTTAAACCAGGTTAGACATGGTACTTCAGAGTATCTTGTAGAAAATATTCCTGTATGTTCCTGAGGAAGAGCGGAGAATATAGCTGAGCTCTTGCTTTTATGGTTTTTCAATATTCCCCTGGGGTCACACAGGTCTGTGGAATGTCTTTCATATTGTTAATCAGAAAAGGAGGGAAAAAAGCAACAAAAATGTATTTTCTCAGATACTTCTTTATAAAGAAGGTCTGGCCATTGCAACATTGGGAACTCCCAAGAGCTTCCACAGTCCCTGAGATGGGGCTGCACCCTCAGCATCACTCATTTTGGTAACCAGCAGGGCCTCTGCACCAACAAAAAATGGCCATAATTTCCACTTTTTGAGGATTTCTGCATCATTCAAATGCCAGTTCTGCACCTGAACTCAAACTGACCTCTACAGGGAACAGAAATATCAGTGCACTGATAGGTATGCTGAAGGGTTAATCTGATCAGGGACTTCAGTATTAGGGTTTACGTTTGTTCAGAGCTTGGCCAGTGTGACAGGACTGTCCACCACAAAAATATAAATATATAATACATACAGTCATATATATATATATGTACACACATATGCATGCATTAACATGTGTACGTGTTTTTACACTAAGTACAATACAGATTTTTAAATGTGCTAAGGCCATCTAGGATACATAAAAATCCACTTTTTAGCCTACAGAAGACCAAAGATGAGTTTAAAGATGAGTTGTAGACAAGTAATTTTTTTCCCCACTGCTTTTCAGAACTGATTTTCACAATCAGATCTGCAGCTTCACATAGTGCAGCCCTGCATTTTTTCAGTCTGACCACTTCATAATTAAAATAACACTCGGAAACTCCTAAGTCACTTTTGGTCTCTGTTGAACAACACAAGCTTGCTAAAACTGAAAATCGTCCTGCTGAGAAATGCATCACAAAAGGCACACAAGGAATGCCCAGCAGCTCACTGAGGGCTGGGCTGTGCACGGCGAGCGGCTCTAACTCGGAGGGAGGAGAGTTCCTTCCCAGGGGAGCAAGTCCTGGTTCAGACACCTCCTGTGCCTCAGAAAAACTTTCGTCAGTAGTAAGGGTGCATGCAATGTTGATTACATTTCCTCAGCTTCCCAGCCATTGTATCCCGCTAGCTCAACAGGGAGGGGCTGCTTCTCTCCCTTCTCTGACTGATGGGGTTTTGTACCCAGGTACTAGTGTAAGATTTGCTTACATGTTGGGCAGGATGACAGCGGGTCTTGAGAAATATGTCTCTCAAGTGCCAAAACAGATATCAGACATAGGTGGAGAAACCAGTGGAGGATAGCAAGCTGCAGAAAAGAAGAACCCACGTTGCCAGCAGAAATAAATTACTATGTATTTCCATTCACCACTGGATCACTTTCTTTTTTCTTCTTCTTAAAAAAAAAATAAAAAAATAAAAAATAAAAAAAAAAAATGAAAAGGGATCTTATTGCTAATCACTTTCAAGTCCAACTACACATAGACTGAAAAGTAATACTGGGAACTACCAAAGTCTTCCTTTCCGTGAGTCCCTGAGTGGGTTCCTACTTGCAACTTGCAGTCGAGAGCAGACTATCTCTGTAGTACGACTCCTCTAGCAGTAGAGGGCACTTAGAATATGGAAAAAGCATAAAGAAATGGCTTCTGAAACTTCCCCTCAGAAAGCTTTTGTTTAGCTGTGTGAAAGCTTCAATACTGTCAAATGTTCCCTAGTTCAAAATGAGATTTTTAACAGTGTTTGACTTTGCAGATTATTTAATATCTCTGCTTTAAACAAAATTAAAAAGTTAATTTTGGTTTCTGTTAAAGTCGACTTTTAACATTGCAAGTACTCTATTTAGGTTTATGGGTTTTGTCCACTGTATTATCAGCAAAGCAACAATATTTTATTATTTTGCTGACACTAGTAGTAAAGGAAATCATTTTTTCCTTAGAAAATTGGGGAAATAATTTACTAATATTTTAGGTTATTCTGGGGTCAAATAAACCCATTCCAAAATAGGGGAACTCAATTAAAAAAGTGGTGCAGAAGAAAGATACTGCAATGAAAACCTAAGAAGTGGAAAAATGTGCCCCGTTACTACACTTTGATTCTTCTAGGACAGATAAGAAGCTTTCATGAGAGCTCATAGAAGGAGTATTTCTTGAGGCTGCTAATCTCATTTATCTCCCCTGAAGCACTTAGAAAGATTTGGACCTTCAGGGGACATGTGGCATCATTGATATTTGGATGTAAATGTTACAACTTTGCTCATAGTCAAAAGATACATTTCAATTTTCCCATTAATAAATTGTACTGAAGTGGACTATGCTGCACACCTGTACAAACTTCAGCAATAATCCTGTGAAGTTAACCTCAAGAGAATTGTCCTTAAAAGTCAGTAACATTTACCCATTTGAGGTGCATTTTTCAGGATCAGGCTTTCATGACATATTTTCTGGCACTTATGGTGGTTGTAACAGTAATGGATGAGAAAATTATGTCACATCTGTTACATGAGAAAACATAGGGAGTAGATACTGTAAAACAGGGCAAAATACACAGAAATCTTCTCCTCCTGTAGCTATTTGAAGGTGTTGGATGAGGTCCATAAGTGGAATAAACTGATGTAGCTCCAGTGACTGAAATGAAACTGCAGTTTTAGAGCAACTGAGGAACTGGTAAATTGTCTGTCAAAACACAGGAATCAAACAGTGTGGGTGGGTTCTGCTTATATTAAATTACTGTCAGTGTTCACAGAGATTTGATAACAGGACAAGGAGAGAACCTTTTATAAATCTTCTTTCATATATAGTAACACAACATTTAAGTGGCTCATTATTGTTGTTTGGCCTAATTTGTGGTATCACTTGCAGTACTCCTACAACATGTACAAACCCAACAGATTAATATTTTTGCAAGCATACACTGGTGTAGATGCACTCATTTACATGAAACAATAACATCAACAGAAAAAATGATTTAGCAAGGCCAGATATGCAACTATCAGCTAACTTTTTTTCACTCAGTTTACTAAATTCTTCTAATAATACAACTTTAGGGAGTTTCAGCAGAAATGGTGTCACTCCTTACCAAAGTCCCATCCTTACTATTCTTTGCCTAAGCTACCAACAGGTTTCTGCCTATTGTGGTAAACAATGCCTAAGAGTGGTTACCAGATCTTCATCAGTTCAGTTACAACACAGTTACAGGTAATGTACCCATCCTATAAGAGGATATTACCAATACCATTTACCTGGATGTAGGATTTGTGCACTCCTACCAACATAGCTATCAAGAAAATGGACTAAGAGGAAAAGTAGGGTTGTGCACCACCAGGAAAAGGATCTGTCAAAGAGGCAAAAGTCTGTCCTATGCCATTTGCGTAAGGGATAGTGGAAAATCTGCTACTCCTGGTGTTGCAACAGCTGCTGTTTTACCTCTTCACACACAGTGTTTGCAGTTCCTGCCCACAGTGTTCCAGTACCTCATGTAAGGGAAGCCCTTTCCTTCTCACATCTTGTTTCTATCAAAAAAGTAGCACCAGTGCTCTTTTGATTCCTGGGAATCAAAGGCACTGTATGAAACAGAAGCAATTGCCATGCATACTGCAGAAACTAAGCACCTATTTTCATGTCCATTTCCAAAGGCTAAAGGAACATATTAATTACCAAAGAACACTCCCTTTGACAACTAGAACAACAGCAGAAAGCAGCCACTGGAAAGCATCAACCTAGCTTTTTCCAACCAGGTATCAAACTAGTACAATGGTTTGTCAATGTTCTTCCAGATGCTTATTCCTTACTCCCTTTTGCTAAGAGTCTGAATGCTGCTTATCACATGGTTAAGATTCAACTCATAAAAACATGTCTCAGCAATTGGAATTTACCCTTTGACCTTCATCCCCCTCCCCTTTGTCCCCCTGCTGTGATGAACAAGCTTTGTCTTCACTAAACATCACTGTTACACTGGTGAAAACTGATTTTTGCACAAGTTCAAAAACTCAATAGACAGCAGGGACAAAAGCATATATAGATATAAAAATATGTATGTAGCTGTTGTGTTGTGTCTTTTTTGCAAAATCTAATGGATTTTGCCAGATTTTTGGCAAATATTTTTGGGCAAGGATGCACCCAGTGGAAGCAAGAGATAGGAGCAGTGAATTATTCACTAGGGTGAAATATTTCTTTTCATTTAAACACTTTTTTGAACTGTGCACAGGCATGTGCATGCCTGTGTGGGGCTAATAATAGGTATCACCCTGCTCCTGGTCCCTAAACTTCTAGGTGAGGTCACTGTGAAGGAACAACACAGCTGCTTATGCTGGTTATTTGATGACATACGGTAATAACGGCACTGTTAGACACATCCCAGCAAGTTAAGCAAAATAAACCTGCTAGCCTATCTCCCCATCAGTACATTTAAAAAAGTGTGTTTCTTTTGTATGGTGACGAGCCATCATTAGCTGTTTAAAAAAAAGGTACTATTTCAAGTGCTTGATTTCTGTCTATCTGTGTGTGTGTGTGAATAAAAACTAACCAGACAGGCAGATCTGCATTATTAAATAGGGTACTTCATACACACAAACCCACATATGAATTCATATGTGTTCAACACCATTCAATATGCTTTTAACTTAAAAATAGTACCCTCAAACTAGACTCTGAGCCCAATGTTAGTTTATCTGGCATGCAAGTACGGTCTGTGGTGCAACCTGAGGATAACTCTACTGCAGAATTATGAGATTATATCCTCTTTAGAGGGTATAATTATTCCATATCTATATATCTTACTTAGGAGGCATAATGCTTTTTCCTCGATAAAGGAAAAACTAGTAGAGATGCAGTGATTTTTTTGATTCCAGTGCACAAAATCTTGTGGACATCCAGAAAGTTTTTGAATGCAAGACCTTTGGGCTGCAAAGAACAAGGCTGGAGTCCTGATATGTACTTGGAAAAACCCCTCAAAATAATAATAATAAAAAAAACTGCCTCCTTTGTGGCTTTTGGTGAGATGAAGTTATGTCTTGGAAGAGTTTCTCCAAATTCATTCTCACAGATGTCTTAGTAATGACTGTTTGACAACTTCAATTAAACATGTCAGCCAGTGGCATCAGAATTTTTCCTAGCAATAATAAAATTGAGGACATCTTTTTAAGCAAACTCTGCATTGCATTTAGCGCAATTAGCTACCAACACAAATGAGTACAGATGCTACAGACTCAGAGGGTATAGAAGAGGTGTCAATAAGACAGTGGTACCTTTTATCCAGAAAATGATTGATAATTTTTTTTCTTTCCCATTTCATTGAGCTATTTAATCTTTCCAAGTTTAGATCAAATGATTACTCGTTTTGGATGATAAAGCTTATTGCTGCTGTCTGGTATCTGTAATGACCACTTAATAATATGCACCATAATAAGGCAGTAGCTCTTTTAAGTTTGTTTTCAGATGTAGTAAGGAGTCTCACTGCTATACTCTCTTTCACAGAGCTGAAGTTGCTACAAACCGAAAGATAAATCTGCAAATCTATGTGACTATTCTTTATCATTGTCACTAGCTTGGTGGTGGTCTGCCATTTTTCTTGAAAGCTGGGCACCAACTGCTGGTCAGAAGTATTTTTCACTGAATTCTTTGTACTTTAAATAAACTACTGCTTCAAGAACTGCCAAGTGTTCCTCATTCATCTTCAGGACACAGAGCTTCATGTATATCTTCTCAAACCTTGACTCTCTGAAATGTTTGTCTCATCCTTCTGCCATTTATAGCAGTCTTTGAACTCACTTCAGATTTATTGATGGCCTTGACTAAATTAATGTAGATGTAATTTTTTTATAAAGGTTTAAACTATGACTAATCATATGCAAAATAAATCCTTCTTTAGAGAAGCTCACCGTAGGTCTTTCTGGATTCATACAGTAAATTTTGCTGAAAGCGTAGGGAGCGGGAAATTGTTGTTTCCTTTGGCATTTCTCATCTTAAAGTGGTAGAAGAATATGCATCTGCTTTTCCCTGTGGAGGGGGAGATAATATGATAACCTTCTGATTATATACATAAGCGGGAACTGATCAGCTTCTCTTGAGGTTCGTTTTTTAAGGGCAAGTTCCAGTTGGATTGTGCTAATGCACATATTCATGAATCTCTCCAAACAGGATTCACTGCTCTCCAGGGAACTGTTGAAGTATGCATCATTGTTTCAATGAAGTATCTTCATTATAAAACATAGGGACTATAAAAGGTGAATACCATTTGCCTCAGCCTAATATAATCTCTAGTTTGACTTTCTCCCCCTATAGTGATTTTTTTTTTATAGAATCAGAGAGAATAAAATGAGACAATTTCAAATGAAATATTTCTTGAAATTACATACACATGCCTTGATGAACAGAATATTTTATTTTCTATTGTTTTATTGAAATNCTGGAATCTTTACTGAAATCAACCACAACAAGGATTTTGCTCATTGCAAAGAATGGGATGACATAAATGTCTCTATAGGTTTTAAATTATTAGTCAAGCTACATTTTTTTTCACTGCATAATTATTTAAAAGGTCTTACATTTTATTTGTTATAATATGTACATTATAAATAGAGTTAGCATTGCATTTAAGTATTGGGAGGGGAAAAAAAGAGTATTACCTGAACAGGCTTCCTAAGGGAGGAAGCGTTACAGTGAATTAACACAATTACCTTCCTGTAAACAAACATATTTATTTATCAATTTATAGATACATAGTTTACATATAGAGAGAAATAAATGTGGGTTTTCTCATAGTTAAACAAATCCCTCAGAGAAAGTTTTTATGTAGCTTGCAACACTCTTGGCAATGTATAAACACAAAAATAGGCACGATCCTTGCTCAAAGAACTTTTAATCTGAGCAGGTTATAGAGAACTCTGCTCAGATAGATCTAATACAATATGTAGGTTGAAGGTCTAATGTTACAAAGTATTCAAATAATATTGGACTGTTTCATTGTTTTGCTTCATATTCTAAAAAAAATAACACAGTATTCAAGGTAAAATACTAGCAGTGTTATCTAGCTCCAAATGGCCTTGTGACTTCAGATAGCTTCATGTTACATTAGAAAATGCTTTGTATTTTAGTTTGTTTTCACAGTGTAAAATTCATGTGTGTGTATAGGAGCAAAACATGGCCTATGGCCCCCTGAAATTCCACTCAAGCTGTATTTGGAAAGCTTAAGTGGGGCTTATATAGTGAATAGGACTTTTCCTGGCACTTTGATCTGTGATGGATTTCTCTTGTTGCAGCAGTGGTGACACAAGTCATGTGTTCTATAATGACACCAGATTTATGAAAACCTGTCATGGTCAAAAGCAGTCACATGCACACAGAAAAAAATAAAAATCTGGTGCTGCATCATCAGCAATGTTTGAAGAATTCACATATTTCACAGTTTGGTTCAACGTCACCAGGTCTCTGACAACAGATAGCTGACATTTGTAGTATGACTGGGAGTTTCCAGCCATCCCCCTCCTCCTCCTCCTCCTCCAAATTCTGTTTAATTGAGTATGTTGGCAACCAGACCTTGAAATATGCTTTGCTGTCAATTACTTCCTTTGGAAAGGCAAAACATCAATATGACTTTCTATACCACTTTCTTCCATGATTAGTAACTTTGGTGGCAAATGGGTGCCAGCAGAATATGCCCATGCTAACACAATATAATAATATCCTAGAAATACTGTCCAGGAAACAGAGCAAATCAGTCATTAGGGAACATGTGAATATATTCTATAAATGGTTGTACTATATTCATATCCATAGCTATATTTAGTTATTTATGGATTATGTATTTCCTAAAATACATTAAAATTAATAGGAATATATTCTATGTATTTATTATATACTATAAAACATATAAATTCATATTTTATATCATATTAAATATAGTATAAAGTACAGTTATATAGTACTGTATATGTTTATATAACTAGTATTTATATATAGAAATTGATATATTGTAATTTTTTATTTATTTGTGGGTTTTGTTTGTTTTTTTTCTTGTTTCCAAGAGCGATTGTAAACTTTCCACTATTTCAACCATTTCAAGTTCAGTCTGGAGGAGACTGAGAGAAGACCTCATTACAACTCACTTGTAAGAGGAAGGCAAGGGCCAGGCACTGATCTCTTCTCTGTGGTGACCAGTGACAGGACCCGAGGATATGGCCTGAAATTGTGTCAGGGAAGGTTTAGGTTGGATATTGGAAATAGGTTCTTTACGGAAACTGTGGTTGGGCACTGAAACAGGTTCCCCAGGGAAGCGGTCACAGCACCAAGCCTGACAGAGTTCAAGAATCATTTGGATGGTACTCTCAGGCACATGGTGTGACTCTTAGGGATGGTCCTGTGCAGGACCAGTAGTTGGACTTGACGATCTTTGTGGGTTCCTTCCTTGGCATATTCTGTGATTTAAATTTTAAGCCACTTTCTTTCTCCCAGCTGAAGAAGTTTGATGGTATTTCCTTCTGTTTCTGGCTGGATAAGAGGGAGTAATATGTGAAGAAACCTCTCTGCTTTGCATGTCAAAAAGTAGGAAATGGCTTTGGAGAAAGTATCATGTCTGAAAATATATGCACTTAGTGTCATACTTGGAGCACCATGCCAGTGTAAAACTCAGTGATGAGGTCAAATGTAACATATGCCAATGCTTTGGGAAAGGTGTTCTCAGAACTTGGTCTTCTATAATTTTAATTGAGTTGGATTTTATTCTGTGATGTTTAGGAATTTATTTCCATACATTTCTTGGTACTCTGTCCTAGCCCATCCTCAATATCTGGAGTATGTGCATAACTGAGGGTACTTAAAATTGTTTCCAAATTGTCTCTTAAGCAAGTAGAATTTTATGCATGACAGAATAAGAGTCAAATCAGAATAAGCAAAATATGTTTGTAACACTGCTTAGAAATCCTGACATATAGTGAAGCAACTACATATCAGTGCTTCACTTCCATTGCTACAGAACAGAGAGAACTCTATCTCTTCAGCATTTTTGGAAAAGAATCTAACCTATTTGGATCAAGATAGAGGCAGAAAACTACCCCTCAGGACAAAACAAGGATGAGTTACCAAGGCAGCTGACTCATCTGTAGGTTATGGAAATGTCATTTGAAGGAAGTGTAATGAAGGAAACAAAATTACTAGAATTATAAGAAGTAGTTACAGAAATCCAAGGATAAACTTTACTGAATATCACAAATGTCTATGTTATTTGCCCCTATTTTCCTGCATCACAACTGCCTAGTGTTTTTACATATTTTTTCCCTGATGTGTTGTATTCCTCATGTTCAGGAAAAAACAAAACAAAACAAAAAACAACCAAACTTACAAATAAGTAAAAGCTTTCATTACCAAAGGAATAACAAAACAATGCAATTATCATACCATGCAACAAAGCATTTTGTAGTAACCCAATATATAATTTATGTCATCCTTGTACATTTTTAAAATAAATTCTGTTATTTCTAAATACACACTTGGGTCATGAAGTCATCATAGTAGCTTGTAAAATGTATTTTTCATAATGATATTATGGGCACCATAGAAGGATTCATGCACCTTCAGACATGGGTAGGACCCAAACACTGTTGCTTGGGTTTGCCAGGTGAAATCCCAGTTCCATTGAAACCTATCCTCCCTTTTACTTCAATAAGGTGTGACTTTCATGTTGAGCGATGGGACATTGCTAACATAAGGCATCAAAAAAAAATTACTTCTGGTCAATCAGGGGTTTAATATAGATCTGATGGTCTGAAGGATAAAGTGAATCAGTGTGGATCAAATCTGTTCTGAAGGGATCTTAAAGGTCAAGTTGATGGCTAAGTCATCATGATTGCTTAACACTTCAACTCTGTGTAGAGACTTGCTGATTATAGTGCCAGGTTTGGAGAGGTGAGAGGGACTGGTCTGAGCCCACCAGGTGAATCCACAGAGGTGACTCCGCCATGCTCAGATATTAACTTCTCACCTAAAATCTGAACTATATGGAAGAGTCCTCCTATCTCAGTCTTAAACCCAGTCTTTTGTCTGTTAGAAAACTGTATTGGAAAATTACATACAGAATGAATTGTGATGATATATTAAAGGTATTTACAGAATCAAGTATGAAAATCTCTCTTTACAATTCATTCTGCTCATTACCATGATATTTTACTAATGTTTCACACTGTAAGACAAAAATCAAATATTGTTCAAAAGTTGTCTTTAGGAAATAAAAATATAAAATTTAAATTAAATGGAAAAATCCTTGTTTCTTTGTTCCAAATGCTTTGTATTCTAAAGGACGAAGCACGCCCCAGTCCATGCCTGCGGTCTCATGTGGGGCAGAGTCCAATGCTAGACGAGCACAGGGATGTGGTAGAAAGGGAGCTGTACAGGCCTAGGGAAGGAATGTGTAGGATTGTTTGTTCTCTGTAAACATGAGAGCATTTGCCATACAGAATTTTCATCTGTCTCAATAACAAAAAGTACATCCTAGGCCACAAACATCTTTTTTTCTTCTTTTAGGAGAACATATATGAATTAAGAAAAGAGAAGAGGAAATTACCTGTAAGGCTGTATAACTTTCAGAGAAGCAACATAATTTTTCATACAATAGTCTTGATATATTCAAATGCTTAAAGAAACTGAGTGGAGTATTATTTTGGATTATCCATCTTCATTTAGCAGAATAGACAGGGACTACCACTATGAAAAAAAAAAAAAAAAAAAAAAAAAAAAGAAAGAGAAAAGAGAGAGCAAGGGAGAAAAGAGACATTTTGGAAAACAAACAAACAAACAAACAAACAAACAAACCACAAACAATTTAAACAAGAGTTTATTTTTCCTTTATAGATATATATATATTCTCTATCTGTCCCTATCTAGAAGGCCAAAGTGAGTCATAGCTCTAGGGCTTTTTTATAAGTCATTCCTCATACAGAAAAGTGACACACATTGGTTATTTATCAAACTCCTTTTTACTTTTTGTCTCTTTTTTACTGCAGGCAGAATACAATACAGTATATACACACATATATAAAAACAATTTGAGATAGACACAGGCAAAGCTACACTACATATTTTTGCAAAGAGATAAAAGAAGAAATGCGCTATTATAGCAAAGTCATCAAGTATAATTCATGCCAACTTTTGGGGCTCGCCCCAGCTCGTGTTACAGGCATGGCTGCAGTGCCACATTTGTGTCATTCGGTGGCAGAGAGGACAAGGCGAGGTCTTCCCCTGGTGCTCTGACCCACGTGGGCTCCCAGGATTGCTCAACAGCCTGACATTATTGCTTTTCTGTTTGTATGTTACACTTGAGAGGCGGCGGGCGTTGGCCGAGTGGCGTAGGCCCCCGCCTGTGGAGCCGGCTCCTCCTCTGAGGACGCCGGTACGAATCCTGGAGGAACTCGCTGTCGCCGTCCGAGCTGCTCGGCCATGGCAAGATGAGCCTCAGGAGTAAAGGGAGAGGGGCCAGTTCTGCGCACACTGTGCCTCACCTAAAAAATCCATTGCACAGGCTTATCCCAAGATCTTCGTTCGCGAAGTCCAGCCAACAACAACAAGTATAATTAATCATTAATATGTGCATAGAAAGATAGAAAAGCTCTGAAACTTATCATGGTATGGGAGGATGAAATAATCATTCATGCCAACTTTTGCTCTAGCAGAAAGCACCAAACAAATCTCTTCCAATTGAGTTGGGTATTGTACTTTGTCTTTTGCCCATCATCTATTTGTGCTGTCAGGTCAGATAATAAGGTGTGAGCTCCTAATGGCTCTCTTTTTCCCCTATGAGCAGATCTTTTTTATTACCTTATCCTATTAAAAGTTGCATTGATATCAAATAAGCCGCAGATATAAAAAATAAATGCAGTCTGTTGATTGAAAGCTCCATCTGGTCTATCTGGCACAAGCTTCATTTGATGATTATGACACAATCTTCAATAGCATCGAAGTCATGTCTCTTCTTCAAACTCCTCCCCTCAGCCCCTCAAAAGCATTATTCATGTAATATATATGTAGACATATAATGTACATTATTTTTTCATACAAGTAAATCCATTACAATAACAAATCAGACTGTGATAACTACCAAGTCAAAAAAGTTTGGAGTATGGAGTTCATTGGACATTGTTTGCAGGTATCAACTGACATGGACAGAATTCTGAGGTTTTGAATCACCTTTTCAGGTTTTTAGAAACATCATTTAATCTACAAAATGGCAAAGAATTGAATAAAAAACAAACAAACAAAAAAAACACCAAAAAAACTCTCTTAATGTGTTCTTTTAAGTGCAATGGCTTGCCTAGGCTATGGAAGTCCAGAGCATTAAGAAATTAATAGGAGATAAATAGCAAACTGTATGTTTCAAAACAACAGGCTAGGTTAATATCAAGTTTCATTTCCTAACAGAAAATTTACATATGAAGAAGAAAGCCTCCTTGTTTTCCTTTTCTTCTGTTTATCCCAGCTGCAGTCTTCATCCTGTACAAAGGAGATTTCATTAAGTGGTAGGTCAGGTTCATTTACCTCCAAGTAAACAGATGAGACAAAAGAAGTCTTTGCCAGACCCTGTACCTTTACTTTTTACCCAGTAAAGCCATATACTTTTCAGGAGGGAGTGGAAGGGAGGGAAAGAAAGTAAAAGCGTGTTAACAGGCAACTCTTTATCCAGATATGGGTGAGAAGCTCTGCTTATCCTTCCAATCCTTGTGTAGCAGAATGTTTCCTGCAGCCTCAGCTGGAGAAGCTGCTTTCTGCTCTGCATTGCCACAGTTCAAAGAGATGCAGCTCTCAGGTCTGTAAAGCACACTGAGGATGAAAATGGTCGGGAAAAAAGTTTCCCATACCAATATAGGTCACTATTTCAGTGACTCTTAGAACCACATCAAAACCCCCTGGTCTCCTGTGTATTTCTGTCCCACTGTATCATCATGAATACCTGCAACCAAGAGCTAAGCAGTGACATTATTAAGGCAAAAGGAATAGAGGAATCATACACTGCTGACTACACTTTTCAGAAATGGGCTGGATTAGTATTTTTTATTCAATCAAATCAAAATTATTACCTCAGTGAGACTGGCAAGAGTTTCAAAACAGGGAGTCCAAGGCAAACTGTGGTGTTTGTCTCTGCCTGCCCTTGCTCTCTGTCTTTGCTTTCTCCTGGAATCCTTGTGAGAAGGAGGAATTTTGTCTGCATTAAACAGAAGCTGAACAAAATAGGGAGAACTTAGCCCTCACCGTGGGGAGTGTGACACACTGCAGAATAAGCACGGTCAGTGCAGAAATTCAGCTTTCGTAGAACCCCTTGTAGTCTGAATTTGAATGTAAAGCTACTTCCCACAGGATAAAACCAAAGAGAAGAGAAACGGCTGACAGAGGGATCGTACGCTCACTTCAGTGCAGTTCCCACTGCAAGTCCTCGTACGCAGACTACTCTCTCTCACACACACCCCTTGACAGAAGCTTGGCATCTCAACTGAAGGCTTCATAATTAAAAAGACCCTGTGTTGAAAGTTGAAAGCTTTGCAGGCTTTGTTTCATTTTGTTAACAGGATGGTTATTAACAAGGATATGGAGCTCTTTGTTATAGATGGAAGGTTGGGAATGGTATAAAAATGTCTTTATATGGTTTTATATAATCACATTTTCCAGACTGAATGATTTCAGACTGGATGAATGTCCTGCATAATTTTCTAGATTCCTGTTTTCTCTTCTGCACTAAATTATCAGAAGCGGAAACGAAGGCCCATTACATTAGAGCTGAGAAGCCTAACCCATGCTAGATGTGTTTTAGCCTTACCTTGGGCTCCTCTTCAGTTTGTTTAGAGTGGATAAAGACTCAAACCAGCTCTCGTCTCATTCGTGCTAGTTGGGCTATCTCTAATCATAATGCAACCAACTACCGTGGCAGCTCCCACGACCAAGCTATCAATGAGACCTTGTCATTTCAATTTTTCGCACATATTCTTTGCTTTCCCTCCATGCCTGTGTACCATATCACACTAAAATCTGATCTCTCCAGCCTACTGACAAGGCCTACTAATCTGTAATACAGCTTACTCTCAGAAATATTGAGCAGGATGAAAAAGGTAAAACTCACAGTAATGAAGCTTGACTTGGCCATCTCCTCTCCCACAAAACTTTATCTCACCTACTCTTTTCTTTTCACCATGCTGCAGTCCAGCTCAGGGCAGCAGGGTTTGTCTTTTCCCCTTACCTGAGTGACCCACAGAGAGAAACAAACCATTACATGGGTTCTAAACACAAGAGAAATGAATGTACTGCTATAAAAAAAAACCCTCCATATTTTTCTGACATGAAAACCAGCAGCAGTACACAGGTTTATTTTTCTAAAATCCCCTAATCTTAATTTTCTCTTCGTTGTCCCTAATCTGTTCCCATTGTCTGAAAATACAAAAGCCTCAGAGATTTCCCATCTTCTTATCTTCACAATGACAGCAATGCTCATCGAAACAGAGACAGAGATTTAAGGCAAATACTTCAACAAATTATTTCCTATCATTCCATTCTAAGGTAATAAAAATATCACTTCAACTATGTCGAGTAGGTTCAAACAATTAGTGAATTAATGGAACTAATTACTTGCTCACAGGTTTTTTACATGCAGAAAATAAATAAGAAACTGAATTTATCAGAAAAATTATTTTCAATTACTCGCTTAGTTTCAGATGTATGTATTCCAAGTCAGTGCATAGAGCAATCTATCAGGACACTAGCTCTGACTGATCCAGCTTCTCCAAACAAAGTCTGCCAGAAAAGTGATGATGAGTGGAGCAAATATTTTTTCTAAAGCTCACACTGTGATCCATTTAGAGAACTGAGGGTTTGGTTTGTGCCCAGAGGCTCCAATTTTCTGACCAAGCTAATTTCAGTGGAGAGTAGGTTTTTAAGGATGATTACTCTGCATAGAGAGCGTGTTTTATGCACAGAATAAACTTTAACAGTGACTTTCTATGTTGCAAAAAGAGATTTCTGTTTTACTTCTGCCATTTTTCTGAGAGACCAGAGATCTTCTCCTGTGGGTGTAAGAAAACAAAGCTTGCCAAAGTGTTAGATCAGACATGTGTTTTCATCTCTGTCCATTTTCTCTCACATGAAAGACTTCAGGAGCAAGCAAAGCATGCTTTTGTTGACCAGTAAAGATCAAAAAGGCAGTGTATTTTTGTCCTTCAGCCATTAGACTGGTACTCTCAGTTCTGTTAACTTTCTGCCCCCATTTGAACTGGACACTTTGGAAGTATCAATAATGCAAGTTGGAGGGTTGCACTATCACTGGTCCTGTATTTCCCTCTCCTTCTACAAAATTAAATCAAGTTGAAATCAAAGGAGAACCAATCTCAGTCATATAGGCAGAAAATCTCCTGTAGTTTTGCAGCAATCCTCAGTGAAATATTTGAAATTATTTATGTTGGCAGCAGTGACTGATCCACATTGAGAGTGCCGAGTTAACAAAATACTTCCACCCCGCGGAGACATAAACAAAGTGTTGGAAGCCACTCATCATGTCATCCACCTTCTCCCCGCTTCTTTGACAGGCACATCTCCTGAAACAGAATGTTGTTTTACAGGAACACCAGAAAGTGCAAAAGTAAGTAATAAAACAGTGACAATCCCACTGTGACCATAGAGACTAAGACCAGCAAGCAGTGCACCCCTATTACTTATGAGTGAAGAGAATATATGTAGCTATCAGAGCCCTTTCTTAACATCACAGATTGGGTCAAGAATAGATTCTGTAGCTCAGACTATTTCTCTGTCTCAGACTATTTTCATGATTAATGTTCTTACAGGATTCAGATGATTCAGTGGATCAAGAACAGAAATGGCAGCTGTGACCGGCTGTATCAAAAATTGTTGTTCTCTACTTCAGCTGGCTACTGTATACTCAGAGCTCAACTACAGCACTCCTAGTAGCTTTGTAATTGGCAGAAGAATTATCCTCAGTACATCTGTTGTTGAGTGTGTAGCAATATTTGCAGGCAAGATGTACATACACATAAAAGGATTGTGTTGAAAACACAGTAAAAAGCATTAAGTATTTTACCACAGCTGAGTTGTCTCTAATTTGCACTAAAACAGAGAAAAGTAACTCATTTCTTGCCATGCTGAAATGCATTTGATTACAGCATTTCTAAGCACATAAGCAGCCACATTGCACAACAGATGTCACACTGCCTGGTAGCCGCTGCCCTACCATGATGGCCCAAGTAGGTGTCTGTAATGAGGGAAGCCCCATACAGCAAACATGGACTGCTCTGCGAGGTTCTGTCAATTGGTGCATCAGGTTGGCTCTGGGGACTTGTTTCCTATGCAGACCCCTAATAGAGATAAGACCACACTGTCTCTAGACTTTCAAAAATCAGTCCACAACTGGATCTGACTGTCAAATGCAAAACACAGGAGTAGGAGATAGTTGCTTGTTCTGAGTTCCCCTCTCTTTCAAAGTCTGGCAATAGTCAAAATTTCAGAAGCCTCCCTGGCCCAGCTGTACAGTTAAAACTGCCAGTCACTGTGGAGAAAATATACAAGGGATTTTCAAGACCCTTGAGAAAACTTTTGTTTTATTTAAACCTAAAGAGTGAAATCTGATTTTTTAAAACTTGAAATTTAATTCAATTTCCAGCTTTTATAGATCCTTTAATGAACTAGGTCTTGCTTCTCCCTGACCCCACCCCAGGTCTGTTTCTTTCTTGCAATAAGAATGGATGTAAGAGTGATGAGACATTTCGTGATATTATTATCCTAATAATATTAACTTGTCTCACTGTTTCTCAGTTCTCAAGTGATGCTCACTTGCATTTCAGTATCTCTCCTTCTTTAGATAGATCATTCCTTCCAAACAATTTTTTATAATATTCAATGGCCTCCATTTTTTTTTTTAATTTTACTTTCTAAGCAGTGGATGGTCCTCCTCAGTGAAGATTTTATAGACAAGTAAAGTAAAAGAAACCTCTTTTCCCCTTGCCTCTCTTCACTCTAACAAGTGAATAGCTCAGATGTACATTAAGTATTTGAAAGAATAATATAATTTAACCAATGTACACTGTTCAGTGACCTAAATCACCTGCTTTCATAGACAGTTGACATTATTTACATTCAGGCTTTTTTGTAGAGAGGCATTTGAATGACCCTTCAGAATGAATATGCGCAATAGGAACACACTGCCGCTGTCTTTGCACCTACTGGTTACTGCATGCCTCTGGTTACCCTTTGTTTCTCAGTCAGGTGTCTACAGCTTGGAAGGAAAAAAAATCTTTTGTTTTTTGTCAGTGAAATCACTGGCTTTAAGACCATGCTCTGTACACAAACGGAACTTGATTCCTTTCACTGATGAAACATATCTAGTGTACCCTAAACCTGACTGTCAGCTTCCGTACAGGGAGCCAGCCCTTGACAAGAGTGAAGCAAACACTGGGTAATTTCAAGACAGAGAAGAATAAGTCTCCTTTTTGTTGTGATATCTGATGTGGCTGCAGACATAAAGCATTCAGAGACTTAGTTGGTATTTTTCTCAGTGAAAAATATTTAAAAATGAAGCTATAGTTCAGACAGCTGAGCTGACAACAGCTTACAGAAAGTGAACACAGGAAAAAGTTTCAGAATTCTCCAGATATTGCAAGACAAGATGATGATGTATTTTTTAACTCTGAAATACAACTTGTTTTACTAGTTTTTGTTGTACTGTATCCCAATGATATCAGATAACACAAGGAAAAAACACTGTAAGACTATGAAGGGGTATCAGTATGCATTTAAATTAGAAATATCATTGTAACATCATGACTTTCAAAATTATTATGATTTTAATAGTCCTTTCATTGATCCTTAAAAATTTACAGTTTGTTTATGTATTGATAGATTATCTTGCCTCAACAGAGCTCTGAATATTATTCTGTGTTATGGACACACTATGATGCAAAAAAACATCATGCAGCACCATTATTTCCCACTTCGTATCTACCACAAATCTATTGTCTCCAAATCCCCAAACATTGAAATATGAGGACTTTACCAAATAAAAATTCTTCAATGAGTCAAACTAGAGCCAAGGTGATAAAAAATCCCGAAATGAAAGGGGCTTGCAGGCACTGAGTGCCAGAGCTGTGCCCCTATTGGGGCACCTCCACCTCAGAATGTCACCATCAAATCCAACAGCTAAAACACTGGTCTTAACTACCAGCAGCAGAAAGTGCTCTCTAGCCAGTGATGGCTTAGGACTTTGGAATTGATGGTCTTGAACTATCCATAAGGATATGACAAAGGTTTACAGCCAGTGGTATACACCCATATCATGTGTGATGCATCCTCTTTGGTCTCCCCTACCTTCCTCTTTACAATATATTACCTGACCATAGAAGATGCTACATGACTTCTTTTTGATACTCAAGGTATCTACTGCAGGAGTTATTTGGCATTTTATGGCATATCCCTTTATTACATTCTGAGGAGAGGCATGCATTGTCTTTGTGATTACCATAAAAAAATACAGCAACTGGCAAGATAAAGCATTCCAGGTCTATAATTGTGGTAGCTTGCTTATAATGTTTTCAATCCAAATACAGATAACATGGAAATTTTCAAATCTAATCTATTTACTTGCAGAAATCTCATGCTGACTCTGCCTAGGGGGTGCATATCTCCCATTAAGAAAGAGGTTAGAATTGAGGGGTGGGGAGTGAATGTTTATAGTCCTTAAATATGCCTTAAGCAAAGATTTGCAAAACTCAGCACGATGCTGTCTGTCTTCCTAAGAGATACATCTCTCAAGAAACCTCAACTTAGAATTTAAGATCTCAGAAGAATGTGAGAATATGATAGTCTGTTTCTCTGTGGGGACCAATTATTGCTAGATGTTTTTTACACAAGTAGAAATGGCTCGGTTTCAGCATGTGGAAAACCTAGGAAGCTAATCTGTGTGGTGCACCAATTCTGCTCTCAGACACAAGAACACACACAGTTTCTGTATGTATTCTGTAATGACCTCCAGTATGATGCAGAAATGTAGGGGTGGCTTTTACAAGATATCCAGCAATGCAAGGCTGCTACATATCGGATAAGATCCAAGCCCTTGCTGTGTAACTTCCACAGCCTTAATGATGTTCTTAATGGCTATGTGGGCTGAAATTTATGGTTTCTACATGAGAGCTGAGAGTTGTGGGAGGGGGGTATTTGTTGTTGTGGATTTGTTTTGTTTTTGGTTTTGTGGAGTTTTTTTTGTTTTGGTTTTTTTTTAACTTAAATAGAGAAACAAATAATTTGCTGGAGTGATTGGAGAGACTGCAGATAAATCTATTTCCATGTTTATAGCTCTCGAGTACTCCAACATGTTTTCTTTTACAGTCTCCCATTAAAGCTGTAAGCCAGACTGAAACTCAGATAAACTTGTTTTGTTTCAGAACCATGGGAAAGAGGGAACAGAGACTACAGAAATCATATATAGCTTACCTAGAACTTGAGTGTCCCACCTGGAAAATGAGGAAAATCATCCTTTACAGTACAGGTCTGTAGTATATACTGTATGTACCCTATAAAAGTACCTTTCAGGAAAAACCTGAGTTCTACTGTCTTTTTTTAAGCAGGGCCATTTAAAAGTATATATTAACCTCTCTCGCGTTACAGTTGCTGAATACATGTAAAAATCTGTTGGATGTTATCTGAGAATGAGGTTAAAGGAAAAGATTCAAAGCAAATTTTAAGATTAGTCTACTTTAAAAATGATCCTTGACTCTTCCTGCTTGACATACAATGTGAAGAAAATTGTATGCAAAGTGTAATTCCTTCTTATTTTATCAAGTCTGTACTATTAAAGGTAAATTATCAGCAGATAAAAGAAATCAAATGAAAATATTGTTAAAATTATTCATTCACAAATTAAAATGATGAAAAAATAAAAATAACTCTGTTGATCCTTTTGGAGAAAGAGTGGTTCAGTTTTGTAGTGAGGATTTAATCACTCACCGTGACATATTTGTAGCTGCTTTGGGAATCACATGTTTACTGTCAGAAAATAAAACAGAGCAGAGAATGCAACCACACAAGAAGAAGCATTTTCACTGACAGAGATTGTACTATCTGTCACCAGAGCTCCATCAGGTGTCAGGTTACAAGTTAGTTCATTAATTTCAGGAGTTTTAATTTTTAATTAGTTTCAGGTGTTTTAAATTTTTCAACTTCCCCTTTTACAAGTATTTTACATCATTTCACTCTAATGGTAACATTTTACTTTAACTACTGAATACATCAATTTCACCACAGTTTTTCTTCTTTTTATTTTAACAACTTGAGGACTCATATCACAACTCCAATGCCTCTTTGTTCTCTCAACCTGATTTAAAGGAAATTGCCCTATGTACTACGGTAGTTTTGAATGTATTAAAAGTTTTAAAAATTGTTAATTATATGAAATATTCTAGCAGTTTAAGTTAAAATGATGCAATTAGCCAGTTACAACTGGAACTACCAGGCCTTATTTAAAATAATGAGGTCTGACAGTTATGGAGCCTGAATTATTCATTGATAACTAGCTTTTCCTCTTTTGCAAACCATGGCTAACATTAATAACAGAGGTGTAAATGTGAGAACAAAAGAGTTTGACATTGGGAATACAAATATAAAAGTTCTAAATTATTCCTTAATTAAAATTACTATACTAGTAATATTTTCCAAAGAAAAATCATTAGGAATAATATTCTCTCATACATTTCAACATTTGTTTCTGCAGGGAGTCACTGATTAAAGGAACAATGTTTGATGATTCATCATCCTAGAGAAAAATCTTTAAAATGCAGTTAATTTCTGTAACAGCATTCTTTTAAAGAGGCTATTTTAAAAACAAAATGCAGCACTTTCTATTGTAATTCCTGTTATTTACTGCACTGGTGAAAATACATACCAATGGTAGAGAGCCCTTCCTGTTCTTAAAGGTATTCTATTTCCTACTGCTCTTCATCTTTCACTGGCCCTTGCTACTTTCTCCATGATTGTTCCATCAGCCTCAAAGATAGTTGCTTTATGTAGCACACCTGAACACAAATAATATGCTATTCTTTTAACGTGAATACTGAGATTTACATCTAGTAGCTAATAATTTTTAAAAAGCATTAATTCTCATGAGATAATTTTTTGCTGTAAACCTAGATTTTTTTCATTACAATTGCTAAAACCAATACAGAATCTCTACATAAACCAATCTAACAACAGGAACAGATCTATCTTCCAACTACTCAAATGTTCATAGGCATCTGGATGTCTTATACGATTGAAAAGCTCTTGCAATTGAAGTAGAAACTGTTATACATCCTCATTCTTCCTCAAAACAAAGAAAACCAAAGCAAACCTTTTGAAAGTAGGACGTGCTGAAAGAGTGACTCATTTGCAAGTAGGAGTAACTGATCTTTGTCTATGACTCTATGACTACCATAACATTAAATTACCTATGATATCAAGAATGGGGATCTTAAACAAGCAGACATGTAGATTCAGTTTGGGATGACCTGTTGAGTTACTGCAATCACATAACCCATCAGTGGTACTGTTAGGAAGATAATAATGCAACAGACCTTCAGAGTGACATATATACTTGGCATTTTATGGAAAGCCTAAAGGAGCTGAACCTACAAATGGATGCAATGGTTTCTGTACACCTAACTTTGGAGTTTCTGAAGATTGCAGCGTAAATGTGCATTTTAATCAGGTATGCTTCTGTTATATTTTATTGCTGTACAGTTCCCCATGCAGGGAGATCAGAGAGGCGAAGGTCAAAATAAATACTATATAGATATTGAAGTTTGTTCAGTGAGACTTTGAAAGGGAGGATTTGAAAGATGACTATTTTTATTAGTGCAGATGCATACAATATAACCTGATTTTTTTTTTGCAAATGTCAATTGCAGTATACATATTGTTCATTGAAGATTATGTCATTGCTCAAGAGGGAGGAGAGTCCCCAAATGAATGATTAATAATCAATGTGTCTGGGTTATTTTATTCCTCAGAAAGAAAGAATGAATTAACAGCGTCTCTCTCAAAAAACAAAAAAAAGGTCCCAGAAATAGGTCACACCAACTACTTCTGTTCACAGAGGAGGCCCCTCTGTAAGTGGATTTTACTAGTTTGGGCATGAAGCCTCAGCCTCCGCTGTTATCTTTGCTTTACCTGCCTACATTCTGATGCAATTAGGGAGAAAAGGCAGTATGGATCAGAGTCCTATTAATTTTTCATACAATCATGAAAAACTGAGAGAAGAGGTGGAGAAATACCTAGGCAGAAGGGTTTTGAAGGAGGCCTAAGATAATACCTGGGCATGTGGTCTCCCTACAGGTGACCCAAAGTCTTCCACCAGGTCTGGGCCAAGAGCAGACATGTTCCAGGACAAATGCAAGTCAGACTGTGACTCCAGAGGAGTAAGAGAGACAGTGAGCAGCCTCTGAATAAATCTATGTTCTCTGACATTCGGTGATAAGCTCTCTCCAAGTAGGTGCAAGATGCATTAGTATCTCCATGTGTCATTATGTATTTATGCCTTCCTTCCTTCCTTCCTTCCTTCCTTCCTTCCTTCCTTCCTTCCTTCCTTACTTCCTTCCTTCTC
>VXAU01003746.1:236201-248256 GCA_013399695.1 Formicarius rufipectus | reverse complement strand
CCTTCCTTCCCTTCCTTTCCTTTCTTTAACCCTTCAGTGATGCTGCTGCTCCTTAGATGCAATCACAAAAAACCAACTCTGAGACACTGAAGTGCAGGTATTCAAAAGCACCGATTATTTTATGCTAATGAATGAACCATCTAGTAATACAGTGTTTCACTTGTTGTGCCCTCTCGGTGGTAGCACAAGATAAATCCAACGGTGTGTTTAATTAACTAAAGGAAGCAGAAACAAATCTCTGTAGGTTAATAATATTTATGGCCTAAAAGTGGACAAACTAAAGAAAGGGAGTAAATTATGTGGTGCAATTCAGAGAAAAATGTAATTAAAATAACATTCTCACGTACTCCAGAATGTGCATCTGTAAAGACATGTGCAAGCAAAGCATATACCTGTGTGAGACAAAGCACTAAAATTAAGGTCATAACTGAGGAGTTGGAAAAAATATTTTTCTAATTATAAAAAAGAATGAAGTCAAACTTCTCAGGAGGAAATGTTAGATCTTGTTGTCTGCACAGGAATTACGTCTTTTTTTTTAATCCATAAAATGCATGGTATCAGTTGGTGACTGAACCTTAATTCAAATAGCTCAACAACATGAATACGAAAATGCCAGGCCCATTTAACTGTGTCCTTTGTCAAATGCCAATAGAGATGGTGACTTTTTATAAATGTTCAGTAGTTAAAAATATAAAACACTGTAAGTAGATAAGGCTACTTGGGTTGCATTAACGTGAGGTCATTTCACCCATTTATGATTCCTATTCTTTGGCTGGAGACACATATCTTGTCCTATACCTTAAAATAACCTGGGAGTCTGGAGATTTCTTGGAAAGATGTTGGCACAGGCCTACATCAAAGGAGATCCCAGAAAAAGCATCAGTTTTGTATCACTGTACTAGCTCCAAGGAAGCCTTGGAAATTTAACTCTATGGGATATAGAGATTCATTCTCAATAGCATAATCAAGTTGTGGACTGTTTCATGGCTTTTCCACATGAAATGTGCATTTTTGCATTGCTTCTGAGCCAAGAAGTCATGCACAGCCCTAAGCCTCAGCCATGCAGTATCCAGTGGCAAACACTTCTGTATCAATAAATAGCTATGGCTATTGTTCCTGAAACCTTTACTTGCACCTGTGAGACTTGTTCTTTCATCAAATTATTTCAGTTTAATTGAGAAATCTATATTCACATTAGCATGCTGGGATTAAAATGATGAGTGTTTCCACAGGCCTATCTGTGTGATGGACTGAAGATTGAATTTTCTCTGTTATGCAAGTATATATAGAAAGATGACAATACATCATATATACAATTTGCCTTGACCACACACATGCACACATTCTGTGGATTACTAAACAGTCCTGACCCTTTGTAGCTTCTACTCTTCCTACTCTTTAATCTTATATGACACCTTTAGTTTGCTGGATCTTGATATTACTGCAATGTTGTCTGATTTAGGTTTTACAATATTTATTAACAACAGAAAAACACACTCCCCTCATGTCTGTATAACTCTTCAGGTCCTAATGCTGACCATTATCTCACTACCATTGCTCAATGTCTAAACCTTGCTGTTTAAGTTGAAGAGACATTTCAGGATGATATGCAAAAAGATTTGTTAACATTATGAGATCAATTCACTGCCATGAATTTAAATCAGAGACTATTTACTAATGTGTGTCACTACATCACACACACTATTGTTTGTAAAACATATGAGGTTTTACAGGGTCCATCATAAGATAACCTCTTGAACAGAAAAACAGTGAATTGTGGCTATTCGGAAAAAAAAAAACCAGGATTCATGAAAACAAGGAATTTCAAGAAATATTTTAACAGTCATCAGTTCAGTTTAAATTTTTCTGACACACTTCTTTATTGTGCCCATTGTGTTATACTCTGATCACCAGGCTCTGGTGTGAGAAGCATAACGTCATATGATGGCATGTCTCTGCTGAGGGCTGGGAGAAGAGAGTTTCCCTTTACAGACCACGTGTCTGGCCAGGTGGTGGGTAAACAGGAGCTGTCTGGAGGGACAGAAATGCACAGAGTTGTCTCTGCAAAGAAAATTATGTAGGCAGCTGCTTGACAGCTCCCTCTGTCCCTGTGCAATGGGCTCAGCAGGGCTGCCCCAGAACTGAACCGTCTCCACGCCACCTTCATGTGGGGAGAACCCCACCATCTCCAGCTTGATAACCATGTACTTGGAAGATGCTTTCTTCACCTGCCTTTATATTTGAGAGCCACTGCTGTGACCTGCACTTAGATCCCCAGCCAATTTCATGATCCATGTTTGTCTTTCCTTCCTTGCTTACCAAGAGGGACAGAGATGCATAAAAAGGAGGCAGACAGATGGGTGAAACAGTCCTAGAAATGAGAAGACCACTTTATGCACATTGGTAGCCTAACGATCTCCATTCCCCTTGCCCCTAAAGATAAAATGGCCCAGAACCATCAAATTCTCTCTATTTTTATAACACAAATCATGGGGGTTTTCAGTTTAAAAAACTGACTTTAGGTAAGTGTCATCATTTATCTACATGCACGGATGGATGAGAGAGCACACTAGTTTTGCTTAATCTACTGTTTATGTAGCTGGAAACCACAGACAAATGCATGTATATAGAAGCAATAAATGTAAAACCTCCTCTGCTTTGTCTCTTTGAATTTTCCACTGCTCATGCAAAATTATTTATGTCAATATTTTAATTTCAGTTGGGAGGGGTGGAATCAAAGAAAGAATGACACCCAGGAAAATTGTTGTCAGCAAACTGATGACTACATACCATAATTAAGAAATAATGTAAGGAAAGAAGAAGCTTGATATAAATGCTGTTGTATATTTGGGTTTTTAGTGCTAAAGAAACAAGGATGAGAAGACATATTAAGACATAAATATTAAAATATCATTGTATACTATTGTAAGATGCATTATATACATAAATGATTATTTCAGTAATCATAAGAATATTAATGCAACAGCTAATAAATAAGCACCAAAGGACAAGAATATGACCTTAAAATCCTTACTCAGCTGCCCTATTAACTTTCTGAACACCACTGAAAGTGTGTGTCAGCTGCTTAAATTAAAGGGAGAGTAATTAAAATTACACAAATAATAGGTGACTGGGGTCAGTCTCCGTCACCCTATCTCCTATATTTCAAAGTATTTTACATTTTTTCCATCAATATGCAATCTTAATTTTCCTTACACATCTCTCAGGTACTCTTGGTTTAAAAACAACTTACCAAAAGAAGCAGAGCTTTTGACTGATGGCCTAAGCACAGGTTTTGGGGCCATACCCCTAAAACCCTTCCCATAGCATATCAGGGTAGATTTCTCAGTATCTTTGAATATGAATACACTTTGTTGTCTTTTTTTCTAAAAAGAGTATTCAATAGCAAAAAAGGGAAAGCAAGAAAGAAAAAGAAAGAAAAAGAAAGAAAAAGAAAGAAAGGAAAGAAAGGAAAGAAAGGAAGAAAAAGAAAGAAAGGAAGAAAGGAAGAAAGAAAGGAAAGGAAGAAAGGAAGAAAGAAAGGAAAGAAAGAAAGGAAGAAAGGAAAGAAAGGAAAGAAAGGAAAGAAAGGAAAGAAAGAAAGGAAAGAAAGGAAAGAAAGAAAGAAAGAAAGAAAGAAAGAAAGAAAGAAAGAAAGAAAGAAAGAAAGAAAGAAAGAAAGAAAGAAAGAAAGAAAGAAAGAAAGAGATCTATATTTCAGATCTACTATACCTAAGATCCCCTTTCCTATGAAGATGGCTTGCATTTAGCAAATGAGCAAAAAGGTTACACTTCTAGAGTTTGATAGATTAAAAGGAATTGGTAGAATAGAGAGTGCCTCAAAAATAATCCAGACTTTCAAATTTTTACTGTAATAATAGTAATAATCATAATAAATGACAAAAAACGTGTGATTTGGCATTGAACAAGACAAGAGAAACCCAAATGGCATTATCTTCGCATAGGGTCCTGACCATAAGTAGGTCTTAGAAAACACTGTCTCCTTTTAATGCTGGAGTATTTTACTGTCTTTGCTGGAAGTTCTTGCACAGGTACAAATTATCTAATAATAACCCTGCTGACAATTTATAGGTATTCTAGCATTGTCCATAAAAGAGGATTTTGAGGGCATGGTCTAAGCACAGCATCTAATGCATGTCTTTTAAAAGTCTTAGAATGAAAGAATTAAGTGGAGCTGTTTTGTGCTGTTAATATTATGAACTGGTAAGGTAAGGAGGAAAAGGTGAACACAGGTATCTGCCTCCTTGGCAGGACCATTCTGCAGCCCACAGGGGCAGGAGGTGGAGAGGGGAAGAGGCTTCCAGCTTTAGGGAGCCCAGTGCACAGATGGATTTCACAGGTGCTCACACCTTTGCATTGCAAGGCCAATACTGCCCAAAGCACTGGGCATGGGCCCAATCCCCTGCAATAACTTCATGGGTTTACAGAAAACATAAATAGGGAAGGAGCAAACACCAGGACATGGAGCTATTATTATTGGTTTCAGTGTAAATCATTATTTAAAGCCTTTGCAGTATCATATATAGACTTGTTAGAGCTAACAATGCATATTTGCCTAATTTTAGTGTTCTCAGTCATACTAAACCTGCTTCATAGCCCCCTCTGCATGATGGAGCCCCTTAATATGATAAAATTCACTTTTCATTAAATAATAATTATTTTTCCAAATGATTTAGCAGAATTGAAAGTATTCCATCTTCTTCCTCTGTAGTCCCACCTGTGCAGGCTCTAGGTCAACATTTTTTCTGTTGAGGGGGTACTATGCTCTGGCTTAGGTATGTATGTGCTCATTAAGGCTCTGATTTCAGTGGAAACTCCAGAGACTTACAGTGAAGTCCTGCTGTTACGGCTATTAATGTTGTAGCTCTGGAGAGCCATACAGGACATTTGCTGTACTAGACCTGAGGGTAAGACCAACTCTCTCATCTGGAAAAGGTATTTTGATCAATGGATGAATATGAATGATTCATGAAATGAGCCCTGAATGAGTAGAAAAGGAATTTTTACGTAATACTGATATAGGAGTAGAGAAATATGGGTGAACACAAGTAGAGATTGACAGAATAGGCTTTAGCAGTCTCATATCTGCTCTCACAGACTACAGCTCTTGTCTCATCTTTCTTCCTTGAACCGTATCAGGCACAAGCTCATCTGAATGGGAAGTTTTGCCTCAGAAATTACACAGCAATAAATCAGGGCATACTGAAAAAAATCACAATAAGAAGCCCACAAAACCAAACCAAATTCAAAAAAAAGGCAGGCTGCCACAATATATAAGTACTTTATACTTCATAGCTACTAAGTGGTCATAAATATCTCTAACTCTGGTAAATGCAAGGGAGCATGGTTTATATATTTAATATACCAGTATTATTCTCTATGTTTCCAAGGTTTTAGACTGTGGCAAAATCTGACACTAAAGATCTCTAACAGAGACGGCACAAAATAAGATTAGATTAAACCAAGCCATACCAACTAAGCCACTCTACATATCTCTCCCCTCCTTTCAGGCTCTGAAATTCTCCTTTACAAGAAGCTCTGTGCAAATTTTATTCAACTATACTGAATTCAGAAAACATTCAGGTATGTGCTTAATCAACTATTAGGGATAACAAGGAGCCACTCCCTTTTAGAGAAAACTGAGAAATGTACAATTCTGCTGCATGACAGAAGAGCACAGTGGTGGCCACATGCTCCTCTCACCAGAGTATAAGCTCCTCCAAATCATGTCTTCTCAGGAAAGAAGTGGCTAAAATGCACTCCCCCCCATAGCTCATACCTTGCTCGATGAGAGCAATTCAATATAGACTTGCTGCTGGGCAGGGTGGCTACTTGTGAATGGGGCCTTGGATGTGCATGCCTGGAGGTCATATAGAGCCATCAGCATCCAGTTACCTTCTGCACAGACATTCTGCATGGGGAAACCCAGCAGTTGAATGGTAGGGCACTGACAGACAGACCATCTTTGGTTCGTTCTTTGCTCTAAAAGTAATCTTTGGAGGCTTTCCTGAGCATTTAATTTCTTTCTTCAGGTGGTTAAGGAGATATAGTGAATTTATTCATCAAATATTATGTACAGATGCTAAGTTAGTTAATGAAAAAAAAAAAAAAGATCCGATCGATCTCTCCCCTGACCTTTCCAGTTTTCCTTATATTTTTGTCATTTCTCAGTAAAACTGAAGACAGATGGGAAATGTAGTTTCTTACAAAGTCATTGCTGGTTGGGATGTCACTGAACTTGAAAAGACTTTATTGCTGTCCTCCTAGAAATTGTCTCTCTTCAACGTTTTCCGACGCACCACCTTTTTGTGATGACTGAATTTAGGAGGAAATTCTCATTTTAGGCAGTCTATTTTTACAGCAACTTATCAAACAGTGGCCTTTAGCTGTTGTTCTGTGACAGCCACTCTATTAAAATCCTGATGTAAACAAGTGGAGAAGGTGAACTAGAAGTGCAGATATTTGCACAGCATTACTGTCAGGTAAAATTTTAAAGATAGGTTTTATGAACCCATTATTTGCAGTCAAGGCTTTTGACTACAGCTTCTGAAATCATTTAAGTAGACAAAGTGTTTTGTCAAAACATACTGCTGGGAGTCAGTAGGTAGCTTCTTTTTATGTAATTTAATTTGGTTCTGTTGTTTGCATGAAAGTGGAATATCTAGCTGGGCAGCAATAGTGGTGCTGTGTATGATCACAATGTGGTGACTTCCTAGTGTAATTAGTATTAAATGCCTTTTGTTTTCATTTAGTGCTTAATGCATGTGTAATTGCTGTGTACATACAGACATATCCAGGAAGATGCTTGAGGGCCTTTAAATACAAACAAAATCCAAAGATTTTATAGGTCTCTTCTTTGGAATGGGATATGCACAAGAATGTGTGCCCATTTCAAAAACGTGGATTTCTGTGGCCTGTAAAGCTCTGCTTGACACAGCCTTGGAAAGAGGTGGGCACTGTTAAGAGGCAGAGCTGGTTTTGGCCTTTCAACTCTAAGTCTTTAATCTCTGAGCTGAGGTGATGTTGAACAGGACTGTCCTGTGACAGGTTGACTTGCTGTAGTCCTCCAAGCAGCTGTAAAAAGACAACATTAGGGCAGGGTATGTGTTAGCCACCCTTCCTCTACCCCAGAACACCACCCTGTGTGTGCTGAGACTCTCTGCACATGAGGCACCTTTTGAAGAACATAGCCTAACTGTTCACCAAATATTCACTCACACACTTAAGAGACCTCCTGGTCTGCACATTTATAGCTCTTCTGCTTCACATGAAGCAACAGCAGGCACAGAACATGACCCAGATATGTTGGCTGGGGTTTCCCTGAGGTACCGAGCAGTACCATGGAGTTTATGTGGTCTGGCATAATTTCGTTTCTGCATTTCTTATCAACATTTTGGCCAAACCACACTTTACAGCATTTTTTATCAGCATATTGAATAGAACCCGCACTTCCAAAATATACTTTGAGAAAGTTGGGAAAAGTTGGAACTGTAACAGTTCCAAATGTAATCTTCAAGCATTCTTAACTTAGCTACTACTGTCTATGTCAAGCACTGATGACAGGAGAAGATATTCAGATCCTCACAGTGCATTATGATACCACTTTGATGTGTCTTGTTTACAATTATATACATACTATAGTCTGGGAATCTCTAATCAAATAAACACACAGTGAACAGAAAGCTATAGTACAAAAATTGCAGGACATGGGGACCAGATCTCCATTAGCAAGTTGGCTGAACGGTAGTAAATAAATCCAGCTCTTTCCTTTGTAACTTCATTTCGATCTGCTATACATCAAAGTCAGATCAACTGTGAAAAATGCTCAGGCATCCTTTGCCCAAACATAATCCTACATCTTTACACATAAATCAGGTCATTGAATTAGTTATTACATAGGATAGGGATTGAGAAAACTAACAAATGAAAGAAAGCCACAAGCACCAGTGCATGTTGCTAAAAGCTTTCCTACACATCCATGTAATACCACAGTGGCTGCATCACTTCAGAAAGTGAGAACAATCTTCTACTGTGTACACACTTTATTTGAAGGTAATGCCTACCTTAGAATAGCATGTCCCTGCAAAACTGATGCATTTACAACAGTACACCCCAGACTAATATTGTGATAAGACTCCAAAAACCTCTTCTATACATGACTTGACCCACACAGCTGTAATTATCATGTATTAGTAGTTCTGAATTTCAATCCAGTATTCCTTTCCTTTCAAAATCAGTCCTGGTTGTACCATTTAATCTGTACCATTTTCTAAGCAAATTACTTGGGGCAGTATGACCGCTGATACTATACCAGCCTCAAGTCCTGTTCTGCCACAGCTGCAAAAGGGGCATTGAAATGGCATGATACCAGCTCTGTTTGGCCCTGATCCAGCAAAGCACTTAAACACCTGGTTAACTCAACGTATATGAGTAATCCCATAGAAGACAAGATGATAAATTCTTTGAACCAGTACCTGCTTAGATTCATAGACTGTAAAAACAAAAGAGAACATCTAAACATATTGTCTGACCTCTTGTATACCACAGGATTTCTTTGAATTAAGTCTTCTTCAGTCTTTCTTTCAGAAGGAAACCTCCAGCTCTAAAGTTTGAATTCTCAGTGATGGAGAAAAAAACACTGTTGTGCATAAATTGTTCCAATAATTAACAATCCTCAACAGGACAAATTTATACATTTTTTTCAATCAAGACTTTATGAGATCCTTTGGATTCACAAACTATTATGTTTTAATTAATTGGAATGAAGAGGCATGTATTATCACATTTCTCTTTTTGTATATATGTTTATAGACTGCAATTAAATCAGCATTTCATTTTCACTTTGACAAATTGATAGGCAGTGCTCTCCAAGTTTCTGACCTCAGATTATCTGGCCTTTAATCAAACTCCTGTCTCTTATCAGACTCCCCTTGTATTGTTCTACATCTCTACAAGTCTGATTTCTGGAAAAAGACACTGTATTTCAGGAGAGGTCATTGCTTACCACAGAGACAATAGAGATTCCTACTTACAGTCCTTTTTTTTTCCTAACCAGTGGTAAGATAGGACTTTTGGCTTCATGGACACAGTGAAATTTTACACAGAACGTTTTTTCCCCTGCCAATACTTTCAGTGTAGTTGTTTTCTATGATAAATGCAATTTCCTTTAAGTGCCCACCCACATTCCTTGTTTTAACTCAGTATATGAACTTTCCTTCATTGAAATGCATATTTTGGTTATGCCTTACTTAACTGCGACCAAAGTACTCCACAATAGTTTCCATTATTCCTTCCTCTCTTGCTTATATTCTCTATTCACAATCTCAATGTTTTCTACAACCTATTGTGACTCTTTTTTCACATCATGAATTAAGATACCAAATATAGTAAGATTAACCACAGATTAGAAGAGGTCATACTCAGAGGATGATCGAGCATTTCCAACTATATTTTGAGACCAGTATCATATTTAAACAATTTAATATATACTATATTGATTTTGTAATGTTCACATTTTGTAATAAAATGTTGAGTGATATTAAGTCAGAGCATTGCATATAAAAAATACAGTTTCCCCCTCTGTATATGTAACATCCTAAAGTTTTCATCAAAAGATATCAAGTTATTCTGATGAGATCTAGGTTTCATTAACCCTTATTGATTGGTATAAATTATGTCACTCTCCTTGGATGATGTTGCAGTCTCAATATCACTATTATTTGTGTGTAAAATCTGCATAAAAGTGTCCACAATATTTTTTTTTAATTATTATTGTTATTAAAGTTTCTTGGTAGAAGCTTGGAGAGCAAAGAAGGGGATCCAGTGCTGTGAAGAGAGGGGCCATGGGCTAAAGATCAATCTTCAGAAGTTTAACTTCCCAGAGGTAAGCAAAGTTTAAAAGGAAAAACCCCAGAGGAAAAAAGGGAGTGAGGGAAAGGCTGTTTCTAAGCCAGAAAAGAAAGGATTAAATGACTGTTTTAATGAAGAATGAAAAAGAGAGAAAAGAAAAAATCAGGCATCAGAGATGCTTGAAAAGAAAGACTACAGCATGAAGCAGAGAGGAGTTGCTGGGATGACAGAAGTGTATTCAAGGTACTCCTAATGCTAAATAAAAGATTCCATACGGAAGGGTGACTGACAGAAAGCAGCACACGAGAGCAAGGCACTAGGCTTCTGTTAGCATTGTTTCTATGTAACTTAAACAGTAATGATAGTTAATCATGGGTTTACACAGGAAGAGAAGAAACCTTAGCACAAAAAGTGTCTGATCTCACAAAATCTATCCATGTACGTAAGTTAATATAAGATTACATAAGATTAAATCTAACATTTCAGCAGCCTTTCAACGCACCTTACCAGAGACAAATAGAAAGCAATGCCACAACTGACTGATGCCAATGCCAAACACAGAAAAATACTGGAAGCTGGCATGGTGAGGACATGTTCAGCTAAATCTGATTTCTCTTTTCCTACAGAAGAGTACTTAAAAAAAAAAAAAAAAAAGGGAAGAAAAAATAAAAAGGTAGTCTTTGGAGAAGAACAGTTTTAACAGTTTTAACAAGATCTTTTCTGTTTTTTCCATCCCCCTGTGAGGGTTCAGAGCACTGGAATTTCTGCAGGCCTCTGTTTGAAAATAAGGGGCTAATGAAAAGGTACGTGCATGGCTTGCTACCCTAAACTAGTCCTCCTAGAATATCCTGGGATTTGCCAAAGCACTAAATGACGTTGACATAGAACACTTTAAGGGAAAAGTCACCTTTTATTCTTTGCTTTTCAGTATTTAGAAATGTAGCTTCAGTTTCCTTTGTGTTTTTTGTATAAAGGAAATTCATTTTGAATAGAGATGGGTCCATTTCTTTAGGTTTGATCTCAATGGATACTGAAGCTGGACCGCTGCGCCTTCCAACTCTTGCAATTTCTGGGGAAAGAGAGGGCAGACAGGTTTAGATGAAGAGGACAGAGGTATAGTAAAAAAGAAATATTTAACATGGAGAAGAATCTCAATTGCTGAGAGGAACAGAGTTAATGTAAGGCTTAACTATTTCTCTGGGAAGTACGTACAATTAGAACTTTGGTTAACATGTTACACTGTCTAATGTATGTTCAAGTCCACTAAATTCTACAGTATAGTGATATTTCCTCATGGCCATTTTAATCCATGAATCTATTGTGTGCTCCATGAAGGTCAACCTGTTTAGAAGTCCTGATGTAAGCAGGACTTTGCAGACATGGGGTTCCAGGGAATAATGCTGCTTAGTGGAGAATTGGGTCCTCGGAGGTCACAGGTAAGACTCATTTTGCTTATATCAGCTTTGCTTTTTAGATGGGTTTTCTTTTAGTCATAATAGTTTTTCTAATACATGGTAGAAGCACAAAAAACCACTGCTGTTCAGGGAAGTTCTGCATGCACATAGACACCTTTTCTTTCTCTGCTTTGGATCTCTTCCTTCCCCAGTAGTAAAGCATAGAGGGAAATCCTATGATGATAGAAGCAGTTGGTACCTTTGTAAGAACAGAAACCCATCTTTAGCACATGTGTGCCTTTAGTTCAACAAACAACTAGGTTTGCACCTAATTTTCCACCAAATTATCTAATACCAGCAGAGAACATTTTCAGCATGTGACAATGCTAGTCTTTTCAGCTAGACATTTCCTTGACTACACTGAGGTATTTTTTTCCTTCTAGTGTGTAAGGTGAGGAGATTCTATCATCTGTGATCTAAACTAAGTGACAGTTCTTTTTATGAAAATTATTTTCTACTAGGTTCAACTATGTGATATCTAAATAAAAAACTTAGTTTAGCACACATTAAAAGAGGGAAGGGAAGGGAAGGTTTGGGAAGGGAAGGGAAGGTTTGGGAAGGGAAGGTTTGGGAAGGGAAGGTTTGGGAAGGTTTGGGAAGGTTTGGGAAGGTTTGGGAAGGTTTGGGAAGGGAAGGTTTGGGAAAGTTTGGGAAGGTTTGGGAAGGTTTGGGAAGGTTTGGGAAGGGAAGGTTTGGGAAGGTTTGGGAAGGTTTGGGAAGGTTTGGGAAGG
>VXAU01003746.1:195010-236174 GCA_013399695.1 Formicarius rufipectus | reverse complement strand
AAGGGAAGGGAGAAAAGGAAAAGGAAAAGGAAAAGGAAAAGGAAAAGGAAAAGGAAAAGGAAAGGGAAGGAAAGGAAAGGAAAGGAGAAAAGAGAAAAGAGAAAAGAGAAAAGAGAAAAGAGAAAAAGAGCAAGACTTTAGGAATCATATTTCTGCCATTAGTATATCAGTATAAACATTTTGGGTGCCACAGTTGGCAGTAATAGGTTGATTTTTTTGTGGATGCCCTCAGTCTAGTAGACAACCTGCTGAGAAGTTTCACCCCAAATTCTGATCTTGTCAGAATTTCCTGAAATTTCAACACAAATTCTGATTTTGTCAGAATCTTCTGAAATTTTATCCAACATTCTTTAAAATCGAGAGTTTGCTTTTGGTTTAGTCTTTGCAATTGTACAATTTTGGGAAAGTGCTATTCTTTTCTACCTAATGCTGAAAGTCATCCTAAATGTCTTGTATCATTATTCCCTATTGACTGTGGTCAAGGAAAAGACATTTTAAGAAAATATGTTTCATTGACAGAAGCAAAATAAACACTGGAATGTATAACTGCTAACTCATTAAATAAGAAGTCCATGCTTTTATCTGGCTCTTCAAACAGATTTTAGGCACTTCAATAAGATTAAAAAAGCACTTTTATGCCAAAAAAGAAACTCCTTTAATCACTTCTCTTCTAAGAAGATACCTTCATGAAAAGAGAAGAATTAACCTCTTTGCTGCCACTACTCCTTTCACTAAAAAAAGAAAAAAAAAAAAAAAAAAAAAAAGGAAAAAAAGGCATTTGTTACATTTCTAGTCCATTTGCTTCTGTCAGATGGAAATAGCTATGTGTCAGAAGCATTAATCATACAGGAAGATATTTCAAGCACATATCTTGCTGGGAAATTGTTAGTATACATTAGACTACTGTTAGTCTACTCTAATGGAATAGTAATAGACTCAGTTTTTCCAAGTGCCAGAGACAAAGCTATTCTATGATGTTCTTTATGGTCCAAGGCTACTTTTGTTTTGAAGTTTTGTTTACCTATTGCCTTATAGAGAAGGAAAAAAAAATAAAAAACTTCTAGTTGTAACAATTTAGAGGGTAAATGAAAACCAACAAGAAAGAAGGAGTGAATAAATGAGTCACTATCCAATGTGTTCATCCCAGTGAACTAGATTCAAAATAGCTGCTGCAGTGTAAGATGAGAAAATTATGAAACAATGTGGTCAAAACAAGAGCACTGTATATATACACATACTGCATTACTGGACACAACTCCTAAGGCTGAGTCCCCAAGAATCTTTCTGCAAATACATCCTACAGTATAGCAAAATAATAAGATTGTAACAGCTTTTGTGTGGTTTTGCTGGTACACTTTTCAGAATCAGTGGAAAGCCTTAACGTCAAGCAGGGGGAAACCCTTTCACAAACTGGATCTCTCTAACTCATTCCCCAGCCTTGAGTCCAGCCAAAGCCAACATCTTGCAGACAGAAAATTCAGATGTTGTACCACCTCTTTACATTCCTCAGTGGAAAAAGGGGCAGTGCAGACGGGGTAAGATGACTTCTTATTTCAGAATATAGCACTTTGATACCACCTCTGCTGCTCCCACCAGGTGGTCTTAATGTGGTCTTAGAAGATAAAGTACCTTCACCTCTTATTTTTTATTTTTTGTGGTCCTGATTGTGGAAACTAGTATAAGTGAAATAAATAATGGCCTCAGGACTATACTGCATCTTCTCTGAAAGGCAAAAGCTCTTTCAAATTTTTCACATCTTTTTGAAAATACTGCTGCTTTTCTTGCTCCCAAAATGCTGTAAAATAAAGCTATGTTGTAGTCTGCTCAGCCCCATCAGCACTGTCTTCACATCCCAGCAGGTATGCTGCTCATTTTTGGGTTTCTCCAGACAGGAGGTAAACTTCTGGATACCTCTCTGACTTACCAAAGGTGTTCTTTTGATGTTTGCCTATAGGAGCCTTTAACTTTGGGTCCTCCTATTATTTTGTCCAAGTCAAGGCATTGCTGTCAAGGGAGATGTTATTGTGGAAATGACAGAATATGTTCAAGGTCAGCCAATAAGTTCCCTTTCAATAAAAGCACACATTACGTCCAAGAACAGTCAAAAGGGTTAAAATAAAATCTTTCCAGATAAGTTTCTAGCCATATGAGGCTCAAAAAGTCAAAAGATTTGAAAGCTATTAGTACTTCTGTAGATCATCCTCTTCCAGACACTCCTTTTTTTTTTTTTTTTTTCCTTTAACTGACAGGTTGCAGTTAAAAATTAAAGTAAAAAGAGGCCCTCTTTTTGCTACATACTTTTAATGGAACTGAAGCCAAAATAAGTCAGACTAAATTATGGGAGTAAATGACCTCCTGGGAAGTATAATACCAAATTCTGAAGAACTGTAAAGAGTTTCCTTTGATCTTTTTAGCTTCACAGCCTGAAATTCAAAATCTGTATTTAATTTTAGATTGCATATGCCAGCTTTTAAGTTTCCTTTCTAACATGATATATCATTTTAAATGATAGGACACCTTTAACTTGTATTTCTTGAAAATGCTGACTATCCTTTCTTTCTTCTTTTACACTATAAAAACAGATATAAATATTACTAATTGCAAAAATAATTTGAGGTTGGGTGCTGTAATGGATAAACCATTGACCTTCACTTAAGAGACTGTGCCTTCAAGCTCAACCTGAGTTTCTAAGTGAAATGGCTTTGATCTGAGACACAAGTAACTTCAGTTCAATGCCCTAGAGGATATAGATCTAGAAAAAAGGACAAGCTGAGCACTTAACTATATATTCCTGTTACAATTTAGGAGGTAGACAAAGGATGCTATTTTTCAGATGTGGTATAAGGAGCCTATTTCTTTCTATAGCCACAGAGTCACATTGCAAAAACTGTGTTCCTAAACCAGAAATCTCAGAAGGCACAACAAGCTGTATTAGCTCTTGGCTGGAGAATTCTCTGACCTCTGCACTTGACCACAGACTTTAGATATAGGCAGCTGGAATAATCTCCCTCTTGAGTCCAGAAGAGAGCCACAAAAGTCTTTATGCCTTATGCATTATGAAAGAAGCCACCTTTTTGAGGAAAAGTAGGTTGTAGCAGGTTGGCTGGAAACACAACACGAAAGACCAGCTGCTCACCATCAGACTTATACTGGAAAAGCTCTTGCAATGGAAAATTGCTTGCAATGCTTTGTTATGAGTCCATCTCACCATCCACCAAACAAAGATATAAATGCAGCCCAGAATTTTGCAATATAATAGCATTATGAATTGGATCCAGGGGGAATAATTTATAATGCAAAATTTATCTGCTGAATTTAGTTTCTGCTACTAAAAATATATCCATAGACTGGTCATGACTGCCTCACAAATGTTATTTGAAAATTAAGAGATTGATTAAAATTCTTTCAGATTATTTGAAGTTTTTTGAGCTATACAGAGATAGTTCCAACTGACTGGATAATTTAAATTGTTTTGTTTCACTTTCCTGATTATGAAAACTAACCAGCCAACCAAGACACCTGTGCCCCAAAGCATTTCCTACATGGAATACCTGGTGTGAATGTAGCGTGAATACACAAACACAATGAGGAGCTCTGCATTTTCTCCATTTTTGAAAGGGTGGTGCCTTTCAGGCTGTGTAAAAGAAATGGTCTTGAAGCAAGAGACTGAACTTTTTAAGGTCAATCACTGCAGAATTTAATCCAGCCCTTACTTCTTATCACAGCCTGTCCCAGACAGGAGTTACTGTTACCTTCCTTCTTCCTAGTGAATTGCTGACACATCATCTGTCTGGTCTATGAAAAATAGAAGAGATCAAATATATACAAAATAATTTTGAAATTGTATAACCTCAGAGAAAAAGTAGAAATGGCAACATTGGAACAGAACAATGAACTTAGTCAACGTAAAATTGGGTTGTGCATAAGCCCTTTCACTCACTGACAAGGTAAAACAGATTGATGTGCTTTGAGGCTATGGTTGCTGATAAGAAATGCCATTTGTAAGCCTTTTACTCCCAGCCAAAGTGGAAGCAATTAAAATATTTAGGAGTAGCCTTCTTCACCCCATCCAACATGAAGCTCACCTGGGCTTCCTTAGCAGTAATCCTATCTGCCACGGTTCTGGAGAGAGAAAGGCAAACCAGAACCAGCACAACCCTTGAAAACTTGGGAGTTTGTGACGAGTTTGTATAAGTTGGAGTACAGCTAATAGGCGTGCTATCCTCTTCGCTATTGGTGGCTGCCCAACAGGTTCAGAAAGGAATATACTGCCTTTGGTTTATCTGTTTTCGTATATCTGACATTCTTCCTGCTCATTTCTGCCTGCCACAATATATTTTTTCCTCCAAATTTCTGACAATAGGACTAAGGTATAAGGAAAAATTAACTTAGGAAGACGTCTGAAAACTATATTGCCAGTTCAAAACTATTCTCAAAAGATCAGAGTTATCTAGTGACAATACTCTCTTGTATCCTTCTAGGCTATCAAAATTTCTAAACTGTCTTGAAGTTTGAGATATTCAGGTCTCAGTTTCACCTTGCCTTAAATCTGTAATGGATATTAAAATTTGTTCATTTCACATTTCTTATTTCTACTATTGCAATATTAGTTAGTCCTCACTGACATAAAGCTTAATGTTTACACCAGCAGAAGCTAATTTGTGTTTGTTAATACTCTATCTATGATTTTAAATGTTCTTTCTCAAACAAATAAGCAAACAAACAATGTCCCCTCACCCAATTTATATAGGGAAAATATGAAAAAGGAGCCACAGACTCAAGGTAAGTTAAGTAGTTGGTTAATTATGAGCGATATGTATTTGTCTATTAATCCTGCACATGAAAGTTTTATTCCCATGTTAAAATGGGTGCAAATTCATTTTAAGTGCAGAAGCACATCTGTCCAATATTCCTGCACATGAGTATTTTCATGAGGTTGATGTGTAGTTTTACGACCAGCTGATAGAAGGGAACTGAGCTGGGGATCAGAAAAGACTCCCAGTGAAAGTGCTGGTAGTCATTTAAAACTTGAACATCCAAAGCATTCTTTAAGTGAAAGTAGACAAAGATAGATAGATAGATAGATAGATAGATAGATAGATAGATAGATAGATAGATAGATAGATAGATAGATAGATAGAAAGAAAAAATCACATTTAAATTGTCTGAACAAGCTCTCTGCTGAGAAAAATGTGGGAGGATATTACACACACACACATATATATAAACATTAGAAAATCAGCAGATTTGACAGTATCATGTGTCAGTTCACCACTGTATACAGGATTGTCATAAATCTGGTACTCTGGTGGTGCCTCACACTGAGATTGCACTGTTTTCTTCCAGAGTCATCAAGCTCTAAGATTGACAGAGATAGTGATTTTTCATACTTTGTATTTACATTCTTAACTAAATAGCCACTGTGCTTTTACCAACAACAGGAAAACAATTGCAATTATTTTCTATAAGTGAATCTATGTGATATATAAAATGTTTCCTTCATTATTTTTACATATATTTATTTTTTAACTGTTGCAAAAGGTTTTTGACAACTCCACAGAGCTACGTAATCTTAGGATCTTAGTGGCAGCTGAATCATCTGCTTTGTATAGCAGAAGCATCAAACACTTCAGAGCTGTAAAGAAACATGAAAGCATATTAACCACTATTTTCACCCTCAACTATTCCACATTCCTCAATTATTTAAATTAAAGATGGATAAATTCCTTTACTATGAAGCATGTTGAATTTTACAGTTACATAATCTGATGCAGTGTCAGTCCATGACACTTTCATTACTCTGTTTTTTTCTGACCTTGTTCTCAGCTACATGTATGTAAATGAGGAGAAAGAACCATCTCGACTCTGATCGAGTTTCTTTTGATCCTCCTCAGAGTGTGACTGCATGTGTTTGTACACACACTGGCGTGATGGGGCTCCTGGCTTGGCCACAAGAGCTTTTAGGTGCTGAGGTAATGCAAATAAAAAAATCAGAGCTGATTTATGTCCTTGTGTATGTGAGTGTCTAATTAGTATTCAAAAGGCATTACTCTCAATTGGATGCCAGAATATACACTGTATGCCAAATTTGTGATTCATACTGACTAATACAATACAAGTAATTGACTCGTTTATTTATTTGTATTTAATTTAAAAGAAAAAAGGGTTGTGACCATATTTCTTCAAGATTACACCGAGACACTGTCCCAGAAAAAAAAACCAAAAAACAACCAAAAAACAAAACAAAACAAAAACAAACAAACAAACAAAAAAACCCACAACCAAAACAAAACACATGGGTGTTTATTGAAATTAGTTAAAAGGTAGGGTTTGACAAGTTGGAGGGCCATTCTCTCCTTGTGGAGATAATGTATTTCCCATTACCATTAAATGGTGTTATATGTGCATATTAAGGGAAGAATACTAGTGATTAATAACAACCCACATTTTCCAGTGTGCTGAACTCTTTTAGGGACAGTGAAGGTCCTGAGAGCCACCTAGTTCAGCTTAACTGTACCTTAAATGAATGTGTGTTTTACGGCAGATCTTCAATAAAGCCAGTGGATTCGGTGATCATTGCAAAGGCAGTCCAGTGTTAACTTTTGACATACAACAATGTAGCTGAGTATGCCTAAAAGTAATAAACGGTATATATTTCAGTGCTGGAAAACAGTGGTGGTTGGTCTGTCTGCAGCTCCAAATTAGGCCATTTTAGCACTCAAAAATACTGTGAGTTTTTTCCCCCCTTACTGGTTAATGATATTAACTAGTCATTTGTTCCTGTGAAAAGAAGGAAAAGGTTGTGTCTTAGGCTCAGAGTAACTTCAATTAGTTGTTAGCAAAAGATTTTATCCTGGTAGCAAAACCAGAAAAAAATCTTTTAAATTAATTTGAAGATGCCTACATTTAGAGAATGGCATTGCTTTAACAGGGCTATGCAAATGAGTCCAATTTAGCATCTTGTATTCAGCTGGAAACCATTGCTAAATGATCGGGATAGCCAGTCACAGATATTAAAATGAATTATATCTAATCTGAATTTTAGTCACGCTACATTAACTAATAGAAAGTTATTAACATTTCAAGAGAAAAAAAGCTTTTGCCTGCAAAATTAACAGTGGCTGAGATGTGACCTGTGAGCCATGCAGCCTGATCACTGTAATGACAGTGTAATGGCATATTTACATTAAAATCTCTGCAGCTAATATGTGATTCAGAATTGGACGTTAAGTCGAGGATTATTTAGTCTGGCCTGTTGGCCTTTCTCTAAGTAGTTTTTTTTTACTTCAATACAAATCTGAAACTTTTCATTTCATGACTATTTATGTGACTAGTTTCTATGGCTATGTCTCTCCATCTTTACATCAGCTGCTTTATGTGGCCAGCTTACTCTTTCATTTTTCCCTTTCTTTTTCCAATATATTTATCATTTTCTGCGGACATGTACAACTTCAAGAAACCCACATTAGTTTCAAGCCAGTCAGGAAAAAGGAAATGTTTTTCTACTTTTTTTTACTGTTAATTTGCTTCAAAAGGCAGTATGTTTTCATGTTTTAATTCCTACAATTTTTAAATATATAGCACCCTGAAAAAATGGATAATTCATAGCCATCTTTTTCTGGATAGAAGAAAACATATAATTATAAAACTATTCTTATCCTTAGCAGGCATTGACAACCTGCCACAGTTTCTCCTGCTGCCGGTTCATTTCTACCAAAGCAAAGGCTTGAAAGTTATGGACCTGAATATGTGGCAATTGTATCATCTATTGTATTTCTTAAATATATGGAACACTTCCATATATGAGTTTGTTTAGTTCATTTTTTAAAAAACACAGCAATATCAAAAAAATTAAGACAATTCAATGACATCAAGAAACTAACCAGAGAAAAATATAGTTTTCGTATGAAAATTAGAGTATTATTCAGAGAAGTCCAATTTAAAAATTAGCTTCAGTGGGCTTGTATTGGTTATCTGTAGAAAATAGGACATTTTCAAAAAGGGCTCAGACTCCAGATGGACCTTCAGTGCTGAGAAAAAAAAGCTGGATACATTATATTAATGCACCTCCTTTTTCTAAATTTAATGTTTGATTTAATTTTTGCATTAAATATGTGTTTCCTTGCCATTTTCTATGAATCAATACAGATACATTAATTTACTCTGAAAGATACTTTATTTTTTTAGTGAAATTTTAAACTAAATATTAAAGCTAAAAACTAAAAGCAGTAAATAATGACCAAAAGCACATACCTAACACCTTATAGATGTGTGTGTATTTACAAACAATACCAGGCCAATATATAAGTGCACAAATTTTATTCAAAATAAGGAATAGAGTTTTCCCACAATTAGATCTTCAACATGAGTGGTATTCCTACAAATTTTGCCTTTACTGTTCTTTAAGTGTTAAAAGAACAAGCAGAGCCTCATGTGATTCAACTTTTTCACTGGTTTGTTTTCTCTTTACCAAGGTTGTATGTTGTGCTTCGGCTTCAACCTAGACATATGTCAATCACATAATAGTCATCATATAAATGCCATCTCACCTCACCTTCCCAATTAGAAAAAGAAAATTAGTATAGGGACATCTCTTTGACTGACAAATAACTATGCAGATAAAGCTCAGTAAGCAGATTTGTAATAAACACAGGTGCTTTGTTTACTGCAAATGTTGAGCTTTAATCGTATTTCTGAAATCTTTATTATGATGCAGTCATACTATATATGTTGATTGAAGAAATAGCTAAAAATCTGATCTAACAAAGCACTGAGAGTGACTTCATTTGATATTTCTGAAATCACCTCCTAACATCTGAATTTTCTGTTCAAAATGCATAGATAATAGTGAGCTCAAATAGAGCCAAAGACGCCTTCCTTTGTCATTCCAGGTGTTCCACAAGTGCTATAGACCTCGTGGTTGGTAGATTTTGATGGCAGTGGGGCCAAAGCAGCTTCCCTGATATTATGGGGCTGCCACTGAAACCTTCAAAGGTATTTATCATTTTCCTTTTATCATCCTTTTGACATAGCAAACTACATGAGAAAGCCATACCTATACTGCAGCAGTTACTGTTGCCTTTTTAGGCAGATACCAATCCTGAAAATTAGACAAGTTCGCTAGAAATAATACCATGGAATTAATCTTTGCTATAGTTACAGGATTCAGTTGTCCCTTTCACCCACAACCCAGCATGAACATCACTAGCCCCTTGCCACTCATCCCACTAGGGACATGAAATGCTCTCCTAGTAATTGAACTTGGCTTTAAAAATTGTATTTTCCAGTTTAGCTTGGATTCTTTTTTGTTTGTAGATTGCTTGTAACAGTTGCTGTAATTAATATTACTAATTTGAACATTTGCTGTGCAAGAGCCAGGACTGTTTATTTTACACCACCAGTGCAGCATACTTTTATTTCTACAGCTGCTTCAATAGTACTGCTACCTTTAAATTTAAAAGCCAGTTTAATTAGCTGGAAACACAAAGCATGTAAAACTGGAACTGCCAAATCTTCAACCTGCAGACTGACTCTACCTGTGGAGAGTAGGAGAGGTCAGGAAGACAAGACAGAGAGGCATCTAAACAGGAGTGAACTGGAAACTCAAAGGTACGTTGGGTTGTTTGCCTATGGTTACCATCTTCAAAACATAGAAGAGGAATATGGTGGGATTGTAACAGCAGGTTTCATTAAAAAAATAGAATAAAAGCTAGGGTTGCTGACCTTATTTTTGAGATGAGACTGGAAAGATAAAACCCCACTCTAGCTAGGTTTGAAATATTTTCAATGATGAGTGGTTCTCAGAGGACTTCACTGGAATGTGGTTGTCTGAACCTGCCAGGACAAGTCACTGGGAATTCAGCAGACAGGAATAAGTGTCTCTCAGTAAGGTCTGTCTCAAATCTCAGAAACATCTTTTGAAAACAGAGGTTTTCAGGTGGTGCTGGTAATGGTGAGAAAATTCCTTTTCTCACAGACATAGGTTCACTGGTGGGCCCCCTTTTTTACGAAAAGGAGTAGATTCCTATACTTCATTTAAAAAACAATCTTAGATGTCAAATGCTGATCTACTACCTACTGCTGATCTCCTGACTACAAGTTTCTCTCCCAAGAAACAAATTAGCACCACAGGATTTCTGCTGAATATTTTGCTTGCTATTAGATAAGACCATACAACAATGAATACTCCTAAACTCACTATTGTCTTTCAGGTGATTCATTGTTCACACACCACAAGCATGCCAGGAGACAACGTTGTTCTATGTTCTTCACTGTGGGTACAGAGCAATTTAGAATGAGTTTAGCTTTAAGGATGTGGCTTTGGCTATTTAGATAAACTTTTCTGCTTGCAAAATACTCAGTGAGGCTCACAAACAGAGGGGAGACATTGTGGTTCTTTCTGAAAACTACCTGAACCTCATCTATCTCTTAACTGCTATGGGAAAGCTTTTTACTGAGCTACTAGGAGATGATTTCTCCTCCCCTGCACCTCCTTCTAGCCACGTGCAAGATTTGAAGAAGATTTTATTCCACTGATTTTTTTCTGAAGTGATTGTGGTGTTATGGGATTTTGAGATACTACCGGGCTACTCAAACTGGAATTTAAACTCTGGTTTCCTACATTTTGGCATGGTCCTCTCAAATTGTACTGTTGGCTTAAGAAAATTTCCCAACTTTTTCTTCTTCCAGAGGAATTTCCTTTCTGTAAATCAGTGTTTCTTAACAACCAAAAGGAGTAAAATGTGCAGACATAAGGGTAGGGAGGGAAAAAGGCTGCAAAGAATTTCCAACTCATAGAGTTCTACTACCATCTTGATATTTCTGTAATAGTTTGTGGAATCTACCTAAGTCCCAGATTTTTAAGATGTAATAATTATCAAATTTTAATTTTGTGTCAAGCTTGCTCTACAATGGCTTTATTTTCAACACCAAAGAACTTTCAATATCTATATAATTATAATATACCAGGTGTGGTACGGGTAAAACAGGTTCTTCAAACAATCTGCAAAGATATGGCATCAGAAGCTATCAAAAACTCTTTATTTTCAATAAGTGGGTTGAGTCTTTAGTGGAGCCCTTCTAAATCACATTTGTAGGGTTCATTAAAGAACACACTTGAATTCCCTTTCCGTCCCCATCACCCACCTTCTTGTTCTCCAACACTTCCCATGACATTGTTTTACTGATTATGGCATTTCCCAAACCCCATTTGTGATTGGCTCCCCTCTCCTCCTGTACATCTCTGCCTAAGACATCTCCGTGACTTTTATGGCATGATGCTGTACTCTTCAAAGAATCATTCCAAGAAGGCAAAAAAACCCCTAAGCCTGTGAAGCAAATTATTTGCTCACCTTCCAAACGGTCGCAAAGTCTAATTCCCATTCTGAAGCCTACAAAATTGGCAATAACCCTAAACAAAGGTTAAACAGCTTGAAATTTTGGATTGTGACAAGCAGCAAAAACTATGGTTTTTGATATATGATATCAATCATATGATATGATATGATAAGATATGATATGATATGATACGATATGATATATGATCATCTCATATGATATGATCCTGTGTGCCCATGAACTGTCCTATACTGTTATGAGTGCTGAGATGTCTTGTGTTTTGTTTTTTTTTCTTTTCTGTTTTTGCTATCTCCTTATTGGCTTTGACCACTAGTTAAGAGTGCAATTTCCTTCAAACATACTTTTTAAAGGTTCTAGTAACATCAGCCCTGGGCCTCCTTGATGACTCATGTTGTCACACTAGTCGTATATAATTAAATGGTAAATAATATGACCAGATGCTTTTCTTATCTTACACAAATCCTGCAATTTAGTTTTCTCCTGGTTGCTCCCAAATTCTGTTTTTCAGTGCTGGCACTCAAGGGCTAGGCAAGGATATCATAAATACATAACAGGGAGACTTCTCCTAAATCATGCAGCTGAGCAGATGGAAGCATCATAAGCATGTAGAAAAAAATAATTAATAATTTACATAGTGCAAAATACCTTATGACCACTGTGGATTAGCTTTATGGAAAAGCGAGGGAAACACTGATTAAAGAACTTGAAACTAAATGTCAGCAAGTTATTCACTTAACAAATAGCATCCTAATTCCTTCTTGGCTTTCTGTCACTGTAGCCACATAAAACATAGCTTCTGCCCCCAAGACATTATAATTTCTCTAGAAAATATGAGAATTCAAGTAAGAAAAGAGAAAGCTGAAAATGGATGGGGAAAAAAAGCAGACTCTAGTACATGTTCTGTTCATCCCAGAATCATTGCTGGGCTCTTCTCTTTCCCAGTCAGATCGGGAAGAAGAGGAGGGTCAGAAAACTAGCAAGCAAAGTAAGGACCAACACTCTTTGTTACTGAGACTTAGATAGGCCAAGAGCTTGACCCCATAGAGCCATAGGAGACAAGGCAGATGAATGAGTCACAGAGTCATGTCATTGCCACCTCTGAAAGGCTCCTCAGCAGTGAAGAGTCCACAGAAACTGCCCAGGCCAGCAGGAACCATGTCCAGCAAACTGAAGACTTCAAAGGTAAAATCCCAACAGATAGATTAAAGTATGTACCAGAAGATGGCAAAGACAGTAAAAATAGTGTAAAAATCTATTTGCAGTCCTAAATAGTGCCCTGGCATGTTCCTAAGGAAGAAAACCTTACCCCAAAGCAATTGCATCTATGAATCGGAGTTTAAACAAACAAACAAAAAATCTAACAAACAAACAGCCTTCCCCCAACCATTGCTTATAAAAACAAAGAACCTCCATGCTTTGCTGCTTGCAATGCTCACTCTTACATCTTACATTACACTCTAAAATCCTTTTTTTTTCCAAACCAAACTTCTAAGGATGAATCCCCATAACAGTCTCTGGTTCACCATCTGGGTCATGCATCATTTCCCCTCTGCCTATACAAAGCATCTGTAAGTCATAGCTATATCAAGTTCCTGGCTGTTCAATAAACACAGCCTGTTCTTTGATTGGTTTATGCTGCTGAATGGGCACATGGAAGTGAGAAAAAGTAACTAAGGACATGTTGTATTTTTGAATGTTAAAATCATAACAGTTGCCACTACTCTTAAAAGATTCCAATGGTCTGTTGGCATAATCATCATATGCCTGACTTAAAGTACTTTTGACTTGGAAGAACAAAACAAAAAAATCAGATAACATAAAATAACATAAAATAGCTCCTCCCCTAATTCTGGAACAAATTCCTATTGGTACTAGACAATAAAATTTAAATATGCACTTGCATACTGTATTGATCAGAAATGGACCTCATACTACATTTATTTTTTTCTAGTGTTACATTTAGGCCATTCCTAGTGTTTCTGGACAGACAATGTCAGCAAATACAAACTTTTGAGCTTAAAATTTCTTTTAAAATACAGTTCGACTTTGACCTTCACAAGGACACTTCATGTAAAACTAGCTCACTTACAAACATTTCAGTTTTAAAATGTTAATGCACTACAAGGTTAATTGCTCTTATTAATCCATTAAACAAGAACTGTATGCCCTTTCTTATATCAACCATTATTTACTTATTTCATTCTTATGTCCAAAGTCCAAAAGCTCTTATCTTTGTTACAAAACTAACAATGTGTTAGTTAGCTGTATCTCATAAAAACTCAACTGGTTTCTATTTGTGTGCCTTCATCAGTACTAAAAGTCTTGGCGCAAAAAAAAAACCCAACATGTGGCAAACAGGGTGGTCAGCAGTTTCTTGAGATCACTTGCTGGAGCAGTTCAAGTCAAAGAGGCTAACATATCTCTTTTTTGGTTGAAAAAATATTTCTTTTCTTCCCCTTGACTGTGATTTGAGAACAAGAGAGGAGATTTTTATGTGCATATGTAGCAATGGTAAGCAGCTGTAAAAACCTCCCACCCTAAAGATTGATGAATATATGTTTCATTAACACCAGCACATCTGAAAGACATTTGACACTTTGGAAGACCAACTATGGTTCTTTAAAATGCCCCACAAGAAATGTCTCATAATGTGATCTCTAACAACCATCTTAGAAGTCTCTGGTGACTTCTCCATTTAAAAATTCAAAAAACCTTAACTTATACCTGATCACAGTTTAAATGTTTATTTTGCTAGGATATTTGGAACTACTCTTGCATGAATAGTTATGAGACCTGCATCACAAAGATTTGAAAAGCCTTTCTGAAATTCATCTTGTTTATATTCCTTTGCTAATTATGATGTTAAAGAATCACCACACCCTTCAAATATCAAGCAATAGATAACCACAAAGCAAATATTTAGTGGCCATCCCATGCCATATTCATTGAATGGCTGTTAAGAATAAACACATTTATGAGGTTCAACATCTGTTTGCAGATGTAGTGCAAAGAAAGCCAGAATCTGGACCAAGTAGATAACTGTTTTCCTTAAGTAACATTTTCTGAGTGCTTCTAGGTCTGAGGCAACCCTGGCTGAAGGCCACACACCCAGTGCTTGTAAAGAAAGAGCTCACCTCCATGTATCAGTGGTCCAGGTGGAGGGCCCTACAGGATGCTTGTCTCATACCTCTGGAGAAAAGATTGGCCTCCAATAACACGTGTGGTAGCACTGAGGACATGCAGGCAGGTTTCCATGCAGACGCAGGTAAGCTCAAAGGCTTTTGTCCATTCAGAATGAAAAGTACATTGTACCTGACAATAACCCTGCCATTTGAAACCTCAGGAGTTTTAATCTTATAAATAATAGAGTTCAGAGAAGAAGAGTTTGCAAGTCTGCATAGCACTGCCCAGAATTCAGATTTATGTAATGCACTCAAAGGTACGTGGTGCTGAAATACATGCAAGTGTTAGGGCATCTGAGATTCAAAGCCCATAGTGGCCAAAAAATATGCAATACAACACTAGTATTTCTCTCTGTTATGCTATTTTTCCCAGCTACTATGAGAACATCCATCACTCAATGGCAGGTCAGAGCTATCCGTGCTATCACTGCATGCACTGATACAGATTTTTCCTTTCTGTTGAAGCTCCTGTTAACTTGCATGGTGTCCACAGCTGAGGAAACTATGTAAAATGAGCCAAAGAAGGTGCAAATTACACACACAATAAAATAATTTTTACTCATTAGAGCTGATAGCAACTCTTTCTTTGTATATGCCAGCCTGCATATTTTGAAAATTAGAAAAGCAGGGTTACCAACTTCCCAGTTTTGAACAAGCATTTGAAAAGGTTGGTTTATAAAGTATATAGAAAGAACTATGGTTTAGACATATAATAACAAAGGGTATGAAATTTGAATTATTCTACTTTGGGCATCAAGAGAAAAGTTACAGTAGTTCTGCAAAATGAATTCATCCCTCAAATGCTTTCAGGCGTCAAAATAATTCTTAGTGTTTTAGGATGTGAAAAATTGTTTTGAAAAATTCAGCAGCATAAAAAAAGAACCTGTTAAGCACATTAAGGGATATCTTTGTCAGCAAGTGCATTCAGGAAAGAGGGAGCATTTCTTTGGTTCCCACTTTATCCCACTTTAAAAATGCAGAATACTAAAATGGCAAGCATGAAGCTGTCAGCCCATGCAGTTTCACTGTGGGGAGGTTATCACATGCAGCTTAGCTGCCTTATTCATTGCTTGCCACTCTTCCAATCAGATAACCTTAACAAACATGGTGCTGTCAATTGCCAGATGTGGTACATGCTATGCAGCATCTAGTTTTTGACAGACTAAAATGGATCTGAGAATTCTTCTCTTTATGTAATCAACCATCAGTCACACTATGAGATTCACAAGGAGTATCTGGAAGTGCTGTCAAGTGGCAATTAGTGATGTTGCTGACCCAAAAGATAAAGAAGACTGTAGAAGCAGCCCAGTATAATTCTCCACTCCAGTGTCCTTAAAGTGGACTGTCGTTTATGAATGTACTCCTGTGGATGAAAAGGAAATGGGAGGTCAGTGGTTCCTGTCTTCAACAATCTTCTGCAATCTTCTCATAATGAATTGTAAATAGTATCACTACCAACCTCCTCTCCCTGCACTGGAAAGCACTGCAAGTGGCTCTGCAAAGCCGAACACTGATAATATTGTTTCTCTGAACACAAAGCTGAAGGCTGCACTCTGTCCTCTGCATGTTGTACTGTGTGCAGGTCTGCATGGCTGGATCTCATCTCGGGCTCTGGTGATGCCCTATCTGCCTTGCCACATCCCCCGACTCCCCTTTGGTTGTGGGGTACATTCACACCACAGAGATGCAGGGCTGGAAACCTGAGCTGTTCATCATTTGAAGACAATCTGAAGATTGATGAACAATCAATGGAAACGTCTTCCTCCCTCTCAGAGCAATTCTCAGCACAATCTGGCAAAATGTCATTACCACTTAATATGGTTTTATCATGAGGTGTTCCTGCTTTCAGAACTGCAAAAGATTTTTACAAGGTCAAAAGCAGAATATCATGCTCATATGTTGGCCATCTTGCACTGCAGAATAAATACACCTTCTTCAAAAGGCAGCATTGCTCTGTTGCACAGAGAATACCTGACAAGTTTGGATTTGAAGTGACCAGCTTATGTGCAGTCCTTTCCACTTAAGGCTTACAGTACCCAGTAGTCAGTGTAGGTACAATGCATTATTAATTAGCATATACAAATCCTATTTATATTTTAAAAAGCTTGCTTAGTGAAGGAGACATAATTCCTATTATTACCATTCCAAATAACAAAAAACAAATATTGTATACAGAGCTAATAAAAATACAGGATAAGAGCAACAAGCTTGGAGTATATTTGTACTCTACACACTTTTTTAAAATCTTTTTTTAATGCAAGACCACTATATTTTGTGGTAAATTTTATATGCTAACAGAATTTTTCTGAGTATACTCATGTTCCTGAATTTCAATGTACTGAAAGAGCAGTGTTGAAGAGATGTATCCTATGGATCTATAATACTTATGCTACACAGCTGTTGTATATGTAGCATGTTTGTGACTTCTTAAAATATGCATTCATGGTTGGGGTGCATAATTACTTCAGAAATGCCTGGGCAAGAATAAGTGGATGCAGGCATCTCCACATCAGGAATCCCCCAAACAGTTTGTTATCTAACCAGCAATGTGTACATATAGGCATGCTCCAAAGTCCAATGAAGTTGTGGCATCTCTCCACCACCAGTCCAGTTCAAACATCACTGAAAGCAGATATCGCACAAACATTTAAAAAAGTTGAGCAAACTTTGAGCTTACTCATGTATTGAATTCTATAGGAACAAAATGGAAAACAATTGGTAAAGGAGGAAAGACCAGATCAAGCTGGCAAACTATCTCCCTGTCTCATAATGCAGCAAATGAGCAGAATCATTCCCTGGAAGGTGCCAGACAATTAGAGGACAAGTTACAACCACAAAGGCATTCCGACACAGTGTGAACATTTGTCAAGGTATGGAAACAATTTACAACGTTTTTAGAACCGTAGTTCAGGTCAGTTCATTTTTATACTCTCCCATATAGTTCTGCTCCTTCTATTTTCAGAATGAACCCTATTTACCTGGACTAGTACTACAGAAAATATATTGTTTGCAGAGAAAGTGAGAGTCATCAATAAAGAAAACTTCCCAAGATAGGTATACTGAGTATGTGTATTGGTTTGATCTGACAAGGGAAGAAAATGGCAAACAACTTGTTTTCTGCTTGAGAGGTATCTGAGAGCAGAGCACCAATCAGATGCTGTATTGTTCCTTACGGAGGCTCAGCAATAAAAGTACTCTTTGGGAGGAGAGACCAAATAAAAGTGACTTTCATCTTTATGAAACAGCCTGCCAGCAGACTGAATAGCATTTGCACGAGGTTTTCACTTCCCCCAAGCCTGGAAAGAGAAAAGATTCAGTTCAACCCTTCTATACATAACCGTCAGCATGGACTGTGTCAAGTGGTCATGGCTCTGCTGTCCCCTAACATGAAAGCAGAAAGGTCATATGCAGTTAACAACAAAATCTCTATGCCACACCACTCCTTATGGGTCTGGGCTTTCCTCACCACAAATGAGGTGGTGAGCCACACTTCACAGTGGCTTTCACCCCACTGAATGTCAGCAAAGCAATGCTCCTCTTGATCCTAAGCACAGACTTCCTCCAAAAAAATACTACAGCCTTTACAGTCACCTTGGAAAACTAATTCCTTCCATGGTAAAGTCCAGGAAGTCTAAGCACAGTATAATGATTGCTCTAGCTCTGCACTAGATTAGCACAGAGCATTCAAAATGCTTAGGAAATGGCATATATTTTCCCCCAACAAATGATGCAGTATGTTATCCATACTGAAGTGACATATTAGGTTGGAGTTTCAAGCTTTTGGAAGGCAGCCATGGAAGACAGAAACCATATGATGCCAGAGTGGATTTATACTCACTAACTTACATGAAACTGGCATAAGCCTATGAATTTTGGGGAAAAAAAAAAAAAGGAGCAGGACTTTGGGGTGTCAGTAGAACTTTCACTGTCAGCAACCAGAATGGATTAGAGTATTCCTAGAACAGGAATAATAGTTTAACACCTCTTTCAGAAAAGGTGAAGTTCAATGCAAAAGGAGAAGGACTTCTCCATGAAGCTGCACTGAAAAATACTTTTGCATTCATGTGACATTGAGAAACAAATGACAAAGAGTTTTCCATTAATAATTTAATTTGGGGGCCAAAGGGCCATCAATAACATCATAAGCATATAACATGGAGACAGGTTTATCCCTGAGATAAGCAATCACAGTCGAGTTTCTTACAGCATGTTTGAATTTAACTTTATGGAATGCAAAATTTAAAGAAAACTATAAATAACTGATAGGGACAGCTGCCAAACCACTTCAGACCATCATGTCTTTATTCTGAACACTCAGGTGAAGAAAAAATGAAGCTGTGGATCTGGAAAGTGGCCTATTATCAGGAGGTTCTGGGCATCTCCATCTTCCATCTCTAATAAAACCCAACACAGAAACAATGGTCAGTCAATCATCAACTGGCAGGATTATTATACCATTAAAGTTCAGTCCTGGTGTCTAAAACAGGACATTCAAGAGCTATGATTTTTGAGGAAAATTTAGGCATCCAAGTTGAAGACCCAGGTTCCTTTTGTGGCATATACTTACCACTGAAAACAAGGATTTTTAACAGAAAGTATGTGGAGTTGAGGTGATGTTCAAATCTGATAGGAAGTGATGAAGAGAGGCTAATAATCCAAAATCATATTTGCTATAGGTCTAAGATATGCACACAGAGTCTTCAGTATGCACATAGAGCCTCCTTAAAGCATTAAGACATAACCCACACCCACCTTCAGCAAAAATCTCTGACTCATAGGTGTTTTGTTCCTTGAGGGCTGGACAACTGGATTACTCTTTATTTTTAAAGATGGATGGTGGTGATGCCGCTGCTCATCTTTTATAGCAGTGGTTAAAGCATTCACCCAGAAACTGGTGAGCTGACTACGGTTCAGCGACCTCCTCAGTGTGAGTGGGTTCAAATCTACAGCTCCAGCCCAGTCTCTGACAACCAAGCCACAATTGCTTGAGATTTGGGAAAGGAGAGCTGGGAAGGGAAAAGAGGGGGGCAGTCTGCTTCCTGCTGAAGCTGCATGGCTGTTCAGCAAAGGATGTAAGATTTATAGGGTCAGAAAGAAAGAGAGAATTGGAAAAAAAGGAGCTTAACTCTAGCCTAAGCATGAGGGCTTTCTCTGGAAAAGATACACCCTCTTCAATGTTTTAAAGTTGCTAATTAATTTAGTTTTAAATCAGATTTTGCAGTGATATTTTCAAATTTGTGAGATTATAACACTTTTATAAATTTATAAAATTTTATTAAAATCTCTATTTGTAATAAATACCTGATGAAAGGCAGTGGTGGAATGCAGAGCTACATGCCACTCTGGGTGTCACACTGGCCACCACAGTCACCCCAAGAGCTGCCTGATCATCATCTGCACTGAGCAGTCATGTTGTCCTTGTGCCCTGGGGAGGGAGCATGTGAGATGTGGCAATGTGGTTTTGGGTTGCAATCCCCCACGGGCTCTTTGCTATCCTCTTGCCAGCTGAAGGACACCTGGGATGCAGGATGCCCAAAGACTGGGGAGTGTGCAGCTACACTGGTACCAAGTGCTGTCCCTAAATACTGAGATTCATCACTAAAGGGGGTATAGAATTAGTTGGTACAACAGAAAACTAGCAGTGGAGCCAGGACAAAGGGAATGAAATTGTAAGAGGGTACTTACAGGAGCAACTAAAATCACTTGCTTGCCGAGGTTGGCCTTTTATAGGAACCGGATTCCTTGGCGTGAGTGTCCTCCCACAGCACTGCTTGCACAAGCTTGATGGAGGACAGCAATAGGATTGAACAAGTGTAATGAGAGGAAACCCAGAACCGGGCAAATTACAAGACTGGCTATTCTCTTAAAGCAGAATAAAGCCTAGTGAGATCGGTGTTGTGTACACTTTTCAGTGCATTAAGTACTGTTTTGTTTTGTTTCCAAATTCATTCACTGGTCAGGTTACAATTATTCCTGCCCTTAAAGAACCTCCTAAGTCCTCACTATTGTTCAGTCAAGCACTTTATTTAGTCACTATTTGGGGCAAGACATATAGTGATGCCACAGGTTTACTGATTTCCTTTTTAATTTCATTTCTATATTATTTAATCCTCAAGAATTTGGAGATCAGGAGCTATGGAAAGAATTGCCTCTTTGTGAAAAGCTTGCTTTGGTTGGCTGTCAGTGAATTTGTAGCCACAGCGAAGACTTTGATACACCAGGGAGAAAATCATGCTTTTACCTAATCTAACCAAACCAACCTTGTTCAGATTGATTCAGTTTCCAGCCTTGGCTCTGACCTCACCCTTACCCTCAATCCTGCCTCACTTTCACACTGAGTATTTTATACAGCTTCTATTTTCTCCCTGCATAGCTTCTCCCCCCCTAGTCCCCCCTACCCCCCCAACATCTATGTTCTACTCATCAACCATTGCTTTAGAATCTTCAGGCTGGATGGGCAGGCATGCAGTGCTGGCAGGTGGTGTAGCTGTTAGGCAGCCTTGTGTATCACAAGAGATCTGATGCTATCAAATTTCTTTTCCCCCAAAGACTAAAGAGAGCAAGCCTTTGTAAGCATGCAGGAGGGGGATGAAAACACTTTGTCTCCTGAGCAGCCAGCCTTTGTCATTTTACAAATGAAATCACTTTGGAAATTTAGAGAATTAATATCATAATGAAGACGGGAGTACCCATTAGGGTGGTCTAATGTTGCTCTGGAGATATATGATGGATGTCCAGTTGCTGTAAGCCCTTATTTGCAGAGAGTCACCTCTGTAGTTGCCATTATTAGGAAGATGTCTGAAGCAGAGGATCAGACACAACCATTGCAAGATGAGATAGTGTTTGACTGGTTTCCAGGGAACCGAAGGATACAGCCTTAGTTGTACCTGTCACTATGGCTCCCAGCTTTTTTCCCCCTTAATGTCTTTTTTAGCTGTAGGAAGTTTCTCTTTAAAGATTCACTGCTTCTCTAATAGCACAAAAAGCAGGAATAGGAACATAAAAAAATGTTACCTGGATTGCAAAGAAGCTTTTGTTTATCGCAAAACAATTGGTATAATTCGTCATAAAAGGATTGCAATATGTTGCACTAGTTAGCTTTTGCAAATAAAGATAACCATGAGATCTAACCTGTGGTGTATTACTTGTAGTAACAAGAAATATTCACCTGCTGTGTCCACTTCTGGAGATACCTATCACACTGTCAGAGCAGTGATGCTGTGATTGCCATTCCTGGAAATACAGCCTCAAGAAAGTAGTACTTCCAGGAATTATCTTAATGGCCAATTGAATCATCATTTCTAGCACTCCAGCATCTTTCCCAGAAGGACAGTTTTCCACAGGCAATGATTCCAGTTAGAAAAAAATGTGAATATCCAAACCTCAATTCTTATCCCTTCCTGACTGGTTTGCAGAGAGCAGAAGCATTGGGCAGATGTTAAAATTAGGGAGAAAGGCACCTAGGACATGAGGCTGGAAGGTATCCAGTAGAGTGATTTACCAGCACTTCACTTTACAGTAGCTAGTCTACCCAGGTCGTTTATTTTCTTCCAATTATCGGTGTTTCTTTAATAATTCTCTACTGATCACTAACACTGCTGCTTTGTTGTGTTATTTCCAGGGAAAACCAGAAGCTGGTGTAAGCTGTTGTGGTTGTAATGTCTTCCATGAGGATTTACACCAGTGCAGAGCCTGTGTTTTAAAAACATCTGGTTACGCTCACTAATGTCTAGACTTTTTTCCAGCTATGGGAGTATGAAAGGCAGTTTGTTGTTACCAACCTTTTCAAATAAATGTGACGTGATGGGTCCACACTTTGTTCTATATATAATCAGTAATGATTTGGAAGAATAATCAGTGATAAATAAAAATGAGTGCTGTTGAAATACCCTTTGTGTGTGTTCTCATGAATTACTCATGAAACAGGCGTTACAAATTTCTGCCTCTGATTCCCAATAAGATATATGTACTTCCTTTATTTTTCATATTTTTTTAAAATATATAGAGAAGGGAGGCACTTGAGTTTGAGCTTTATGAGTTGGTTTGTTCTGTTTTGTGGTTTTTGTCTGTTTGTTTGGTTTGGTTTGGTTTTTTGTTGTTGTTTTTGTTTGTTTGTTTGTTTTTAATTAATTTTTTTTTTCCAAAAGTCTATTTGTTTCCCCTAAATCTTCAGATTTGTGGCCAGATTCAGATTGGGGGGAGCAAATGCAACTCTGTTGATAGCAATGGAATTCTCCCTGTATATGCTAGCAATGAACTTGTCCCCATATTTGTTAGAAATACCTAGGCTGTTGTGATATGATGTGGTAAATCATGCTGAGAGCAAATCAGACAGGCTGTGGCTGCATCACTATTTCATACAACTCAGGTCATAATGGACAGGACAATGCAGTAGTGTGAAATTCAATGCTAAGGAAAATACATTCTTTCTAACAAATTATGAAAATACTTCTCATCCTTCAAAGGACGATTTAGGCAATGTGACCACTGCTGGAACCAGTGTAGGAGCATTTAGAAGGCAAATAGAAAAACACCAATGCCCAAGTGAAGAACAAGTTGTCCATAGATAGTCCCATGCTTTGCTACTCCAAAATTCCCATCAACTGTTGAATACAGCCTCCAGAAATAATTATTCATTCTCACTACAGCAAACGAAAGCAATGCAACATGCCAGTCTTCAAGCCCATCAAACTATAAATGTAATATCAGACAGAGAAGAGCTAATGAAAACAATCACATTAAACATAGCTCTTCAGTGCTTGGTGCTCAATAAGTGAGCAGCAGGCTTTCTCTGTCTAGCTTACAGAAAACAGGAGGTAGCAGTTTGCAAGGAGCAGCGTTTTAATGTGATTGGACTATAACAGACAATCTATTTACAGCATGCTCTGGGGAGCTTATAAACAAATGTTGAGTAATTTCAGCCAGCAGTAATTACCCTTGCAGCTGACAAGGATAGCATGATACTTTCTCCTTCACCTTCAGCCCAGTCCAGAAGGCACTGTACACAATGGCACTTCTAATTATTTCTGCATTTCTATGGCTAAAGACCAAAGTGTGTTATTAGAGAACATTTTAGAAGCTTTTTAAAAGCTTGTTTATTGGGACAATTAAAAGTCATCACTATGACAGCAAATAAAAGGTTCCATTCCCAGGCATGTGGTTGCAGCCGGGGGTCTGCCTGCTTACCTTGTAAGCCTTGTCTACATGTGGCAAAATTTACAGCCACCCCTCACTGCTGTTAATACAGGTTCAATGGCATTGGGGCTAGCAAGGTGGGCTACCCTCGAGGATATAGAGAATTGGGGTTTATATATATCCTATTATCTAACCCTGCTTAGAACACATCGAAAAAACACAGCACTTACAATGCTCCACTCGTCCCTCCTTGAGCTCCCTGAACTGCCTAATACAGCGGGGGTGAAGCCCTTGTTGGGGTGAGGAGATATTTTTTTGAGGAGTGCCTGTGCTGCAGATAAGGCTTCAGACAATGTGGCTTTTTGTTTCCTGATGAAAGAGAATAAAAAGCAAGTTCTGAAACATCCATTAGCAGTTAATTACCGGTGAAATACATCGGCTTGGATTTTTTATTCCCAGGCACTGGGCACAAAAATAGGTGAATTCTGATCTGAATGCAGCTGCCACAGGTGAGTCTGCAGGGGCAGAGGAGAAGGGAGATCCAGGCTATGCTGGGAGAGGATTAGAGAACCGGGATGCTGCCCTCTGCATCCCTCCTACTGCTGGTGATAAGTCATTTTCCCTACCCATGGCTATGTGAAGGCAAATCAAGATCTTTTATTTTCACCAAATCACCAGTACCTGGTCCAACACCTCAGAAGCCATCTCCCCAGTTACAGAATACCCCAGAGCAGGTGGGCTACCTTCACCATCATTTCAAAAGCCCACTCTCCACGGCACAGCCCTCTGGCTCCTCAGGCACCCGCTGGTCTGCCCGTGGGTTGGCACAGTCTGCTCAGGGTCCTGCTCTGGGCCTGAGCCCGCTCTTCCAGCAAGGAACTTCCACTTTGAGACAAGGATGCCAAACCTGTCCAATCCTAAAATGTAGGTGCTTTTTAATGAGTAGCTTACAGAGAGCTATGGCAGCACCACCAAAGGAAGAAAGGTCTCCAGCCTCAGGGAGACCTCAGGAAGGCTGTCTCTTATTTGGCCCAAAGCAATGCTTTTTTTTCCCCTAGTTGTGCCATACAAACTACATGATTTTTTGTTCACACAGTGTGTTTTACTTTAAAAACACCACAACTACTTCCAATGCTTATTTTTTTGAAGTATACAACCCAGTATTCATGGCAAGGCATCATCGAAGTGATTGCTGTAGGCAGTGATAATTAACGAAATTATTGAGTCACAGGACTGTTCACCACAAAAACTTCTATTTAACATCACAATGCAGTCATATATGAGCCAAACTATCCAAAAGTAATTGGGAGAGGCAGTGAACTGTGATGTGTGCTGGTTTGCAAACACCACACACAGTTTGGTGTTCTCTGAGCTCCCATCCGCCTCAATAAATTCAGTTCAGATTCCTGCTATAGGAATTGACAGCAGATATCTAATCTCCAAAAGTGGATTATTTACATTTTTTTATATGTTACATTGCATTACATCCTGTCATATTGCATCTCATCACAGGCAGATATAATATCGCATAACATGATGTGACACGATGACAGACATCAGAAATGTTTTTTGTTGTTTTGGGAGGTTTTTTAAGATGTTATACCTAGTATCCAAAATATTTCTGAGTGATTTCTAGGAAGATGGAGCAGATAAGGTGAGTGCCTGGCTTACACATTCCTCTGGCAGCTGCAGCACTGCCTCTCCCAAGCATTGTTTAAAACGAGCTGCCTTGTTTTGCAGTTTCATGAAAGCTCGGCAATGCAATTTTGCACACAATTTGCAAATATTTTAAAAGATTAATTAGGAGGGAAATCAGCAGAACACATGTTCAGTAACAGCACACACCGACAACAGCTGCTGCAAATTACCTTGCCTGAAAGGAACCCCCAGCAATGCATTGCAAACTTTAACAATGTACTCGAGCTGTTGATTGCTCGGCCGCCGCTCACCACTCATTTCTGAGACACAGTTGGTGGAGGAACATTAATTTGTCCTTGTTCTTGAGACTGGCAGGTGTCACTTTGCCCAGTGTGGGACGTGAGTGACAGATATTTTCCAGCTGATGAAATGAGAATGCAGAAATTCAAGAGTGCCTCTGGGATTTCAGTGGTCATTTGTGGCCAGCACAAGGGCAGGGCCCGCTGCCTGGCTGGCGCAGGCTGAGGCTGCTGCTGCTGCTGCTGCCGCAGACCCACACCACTGCAAATAATGCTGGGCTTACGAAGCTCTTCACACACACACACGCACACTTGAGGGTATTGTGTGCTTTGGTTCTTTTTAGGCTGATACTGGCTGCAAAATTGTTCTAATTGTTTTTTGTTTTGGTTTGGATCTTTTCGCCTGTCACAGGCTCAAGTCTGTCTCAAAAGGATTTTACCTGCATCAGCTATCTATAATTCTTTGAATAACATAAATAGAATTGACTGAAAGCACTACATAAGCTAACCTAGAGGAAACGTATAAAAAATAATAGTAGTATTAAAAAACGCAGTGAATAAAATCCTCACACGATACAGAGGTTTAGGAAGAGAGGGGGTAGAATTATTACAGCTGAAGTCTTTCTTTCATCTAATTTAAAAAAAAACAGAAAAATGTTTTCCATCTACAAATGCACAAGGCTTGGTGCAAATCAAACACATCCTAGGAAATGAACACCATTGCAGTGTTAAAGAATTAAGAATGAGATTTGTTGCAGTTCACCTTTATCTTTAAGTCTCAGAGCATTTTCTTTGCAAACAGTGTAGTGGCTGGGATTACTCTAACACCATCCTCCTCACCCCCTCACACTCTTCCCTCCAAAAAAATTAAAGGATTTAATTGTAAGTACAGGGAAAAGAAAAAGAAATTGTCCAGTGTTGAATCCTCAGACAGATATTTTCAACCTCAGTTTAAATAATATTGGGGTTTTTCCCATTTGACAGTATTACATGAAAAAAAAAGAAAAGGGATTAAAATATTTTTTATAATAACTAGAGTGCATATTAAAAGGAAAACAACTCTTTAAATTATATTAGGTTTTTTATCTAAACTGCATATTATTTTCAAGAGAGTGGTTTTCAGGAAAACCCCAAAATTTCAGAGCAGGGACTAATTTTGTTAACTGTGTTAAATGCAGTGTATATAGAACAGTGCAATCCAGAGAACCATTAACAGCACTTTCAATTGTGATAAAAACTTATTAACATATTTGCCTCTTTAATGATTAACTGTCTTTGAATATTAAGAGATTTTTACGACATCTTATTCACACTGAGGAGACTGCAAAACCCTGAGGTTTTTCTCTGTTTTATAAGTGAGGCTTCGTTTGATATGCATTCTGATTTTAAAAGAACCATAATATTTTAATCGATCTCTCTGTAAAGATCATGATTATTATAAATGAGATACAGTCTTGCACATCAAGCCTGACTGGTAGATAGGAGGTCATGAGTCAGGAATTATATGAAGAGGGGAAGTAAAAACTAGAAAATTTTCCAACATGATTGTTTAAAGGAACAATTATGTACACTGGCACATGAATTCAAGACTTCAGTTACATGTGCTGAGTTATTAGCCTTCATTTTCTATTAAATTCCTTTAAACTAATCTTTTAAAAAAATCATTTGCAAAAAAAAAAATTAAACCCATACATTTATTAGGAAAAACATGTAATTTCATACTGAATTCTTCACACACATGAAAGAGATGACATTGAAATCATGGTAGAGAAATATATCTGATGAAAATGTTGATACAAACCTAGGCTGTGAAAACACTGGTTAATGTCATTTACCAAATGTTATGTAGATAATTAAGTAATTTAAGTCATAAAGGTATCATCTGATATGATACAAGATAGCTGTTTAAATATAATTCCATTATCAGAATTGTAAAAATTCTTTTGAATGTGCTTCCTTTTCCCCTCAAACCTCTAGTCTCACAAAACTAATACTGTTTTATTTATACATGTGTGCAAACACATACAGATACACAGACAAATATATCTGCATATTTTTCAGTTGATGTTTCCATCCCCTATTTACAAATGCAAAAATATACTGTTATCCTTTGTAAATAAAATATTTCTTCTAGATAGTCTGCTTTTTTAATTAAATTGTATCCTTTATAAGGACCAAATATAATTAACAGTAACAAGTGTTTAATGAAAACAAACTGCTTTCCTTTGAAATCTTTGCAACCCATTGTACTTAAAGGCCATAGCTTCCCTGAGAAGATCATGGTATCACAACAATTAAAAACAGATATATGATTAAAAGCTTGTCAGGTACTGTATCATTTCAGGCAAATGGAAATAGGGAGGAAAACACTAGAGATCCCGGTCCAAATCAGGTACAAATCCTATAATTTAAGGTATTGCTTTCAGTGAAACAGTACTGTTAGTGCTTCATTGTGCTATAGATCTGTCCTTTAACTACCCTGTGTGATATTATTATGTACTAAGGCATTACCCGAGTATCTTTGATTATTACTGAGTGAGATGAGAAAAAAGTGCGCTTTCACTGGACGCACTGACAGCGAGGTGCTATAACAACTCTCCTCTAATTAATTGTGAGTGAAAGGGGGTTTGGTTTTTGCAGCCTCGTAAAACTTTCCCCACATGGCTGAACCCACGGTCAGGAGACGTTAGGCAACATTAACTGCCTGCACATTTCTGCAAGGCTCTGGAGGAGGCAGCTTGGCACTGGGACTCCAATTCTGAAAACCCTGGGACACAAGACATCAGCGTCTACCTTTCATCTTAGCTGAGATTTGGAGAGGGTTCACACCACAGAGGCTCCTTAATTCTCACTAATTCATTTGCTTTCCTGATTCACTTGGCTTGGGATAACCTGCGAATGATAATGAACCTGTAAGGGGAGCGCTTAGTCCCTTGCCTTTGAATGTGCTCGGCATGGATTGAGGGCTTTCTGTGAATCTTGCAAGAGGAAAAGAATCTTATTAGCACTGATTGCCAGTCATGAGGTTGCCTCTAAAAATTGCTCTTGTATTTTTAACTCTTGCTTGCTTATAACAACCCCAGCTAAGGAGAGAGATGTGTTGTTTACACATTGAACAAGGCATTGTTCTCAACATTTACTCATTTCTCTTTGCAATTCGATCTAATCATGACACATTTGCTTTGTGTATGTCATTACTATACCACTATGAACACTTCATCATTTTTCCCATGATTATTCTACAAGTTCGTAACTAGCCAAGTCCTCATCTCTTCACCCCCAGCTAAACATCCTCTTTGCATAAATGTATGCTCTTTAAAATAAAGGGTCTAATTTTCTTTTTTTCTTTTTCTTATTAACCATTTCAGCAGAGCCCAGCTAGTACTTCTTTTCACGTTACGAGTGGGTTTCTAGCAGATTCATTGTTCTCTCATGTGTTTGTTTTTATGTGTTTCTTGGTGTTTTGTTTGTTTGTTTTTGTTTGCTTGTTTGTTTGGTTTTGTTTTAATAAACATCTTGTGGATCTGACTTTTAAAGAAAAAACAATTCAAACTCTGGTGAGAATATCTGAAAACAAAAATGGAGGAAATGGCCTTTTTTTTTTTTTTTTCCTTTTGCCAAAGAAACTTTCACATTAAGACTTTTTTATTTTTGCATGCATTTATGTGAATTTAGGTAACTGTACAGAAGAAACTGAATGAAACTCAGAAATCTGTCAGAGTGATTCTATTGGGACAATCAAATTCCTTCTCAGATCAGCAATTGCTAAAGACTGAGAATCCAGAATCCAGTTTCTCAAGGGCCTTTGTCATTACTAAAACCAAAATCTAACTCATGAACCGACTCTGGGATATCCTAGCTTCTAACAGAATATTCTGCTCTGTTCACCTCATTAAAGGTATAGGTTGCTTTATTGCCCAAATCTACCCATTTTCAACTGGACAAACCAACTTTCCTGCAAAAATGTGGTGCTTTGATTTGATTTTTATCTATTTAAAGATGACCTATGTGCAGTTACAGAAAACCAGTGCTTCAGCTTTGGTATTTAGTAACAAGACTGGTTTCAGCTGAAGAGAGCCTTAAACAGCTTTCACATCTGGGACACCTATTCACTAGCTAGAAATGAATGATTTATTGCAGTGAGACAAAGACAAAATTCTTTTGTTATGATTTATTTTCCTTGTGTCTAGATGGGGGCAATATAGCATTTGACTAAATAAAAAGAATTACTTCCAGTTGCATCTGATGACATAATTTCCTAGATTCCTCTCAAAATCTGGTTTTTATTTTTTTTCTCTCTGATTTATTGTTACCTCCAAAATACCTCTACGTGACAGAATACTCTGTTTCTCAACAGAATTTGCCAAAAAGGATAATTATGTGAGGCTGCTAGAACTCAAATTTGAACTGAAACTTCTTGTGTGGAAATATGGATTTCTATTATATTCATAGACTCAGCTCTTCTTCAATGGGCATGAATAAGAGCTGATCAGCCAATGGAATTTATGCTGCATGAGAAATCTAAAAGTTTGACATTTGCTTGTCGAATCATTAAGCATTTCTGCAGGACAGTTACCAAAAAAATCCCAACTTGCTTTGGAAATGTCACACAAAAATATCTACATTTTGCATCAAAATGTCAAAACAAAACATTGATTCAAGCTGCTATGTTTCAAAATATCAATTTGATGCTTTTAATCAGTATTTTGGCTGTCTACAATGTGTAAATTTTACTTAGAAATTATTTTAGGAAATTTTACTTCTATAGTAAATCACAAGTTTTCATTAGAATACTTTGCACTGTGGAGAATGGTGAATGGAAAAAACTCATTTTTGTTAAAAATACCTCACAAGTAGTTTCTTTGTTTTTTATATATATGCATACACACATACATATATAATAAAATATATTTCACTAAAATTATTTAAAAAAAATAAAAGAAATAAAAGCACTACAAATTTGGTCAAAGTATGGTCAACATCGTGAAAAAAACCCCATGAACTCATCCTGTACTATCATCAGAATATCCCACTGCCTTTTTTATTAGTTAAACTTAGGTAAATAAAGACAATCTAGTGTGAACAGCAGGTCTCAAAATCTTCATTTTCATCTTATGAAGAGGAGATCCTTAAGAGTCCTACCAGAGTTGGAAGAGACCCAACAAAGATTATTGAAGTCCAGCTCCTGGACCTGTACAGGGCAACCCCAAGAATCACATCATGTGCCTGACAGTGCTATCCAAAGCCTGGCTGCACCTTTCATATAACACTTTTGTGGAGTGTGGGAAACACAAGAGGACTACCATCTCTCACCAATATATTGCTGTCCAGTATTTTGTTTATTTTTCTGGCTGTTTTTTTTGTTGTTGTTGTTTGTTTTTTTTCTTTTACCCCCACTGGAGCTTTCTGCTTCTTAGGTCTTCTCTGCTAGGAAATCATCATTTGTAGCCCCCCCAGCTTAATTTTGAGCCCATGCAAGGCTCCAGAAATTTTGGAACAGGACTTGTCTGGATCCTACTCCTTTACTAATTTGCCATTTGCACCATATTTGCCTCACCACACTTCAAAAATTTTGCACAATGTTGAGCAGTTTTACAGCAATAAAACACAGTTCTTAACTAATCTATTATCCCTCTATGTCTGAAAATGTGAGCGAAATTGAAAAGTGGAACTCACGTTTTTCAGCTCAACTTGCAAATGTGCTGGAAAAGAAATTATTTTCTCCTCTAACACTCTGGTCAAAAAACATCATTTGGCAAGTTACTCTCATTTACATACATATTCTATTAAACTTTTCTATCATAAAAAATTGCCTTTATGATCCAGACACATAATTTATTATGCAATGCACCACCACCATCATCACAGTGAATTGCATTTTACGTGTTTATACTAACAGGGAAGGTGATCGGCTTCAGCCTTCTTTTCATTATATGCATCATTCATCCCCCACCACCAAGATCTCCAGATTCTGTAGCATATCCATCATTATCTAACTGCCAACTGTTTTCAGAGGTTCCACTGCTTTAAGCTCATTATTTCTTTAGATTGGTGAACCTACAGAGAATCTTCCCAAAACATACAGCTTTCAGCATGGCACATGTGTACAGATGAATGGTAGGGGTTTGTCCTTCACAGTCTTTTTGTACCTCATTTTTGCCCCAGAACTGCAGAATGTAATGAGCAGCAAATGCACAGTCATATGTCTAAAATAATAAAAAGTTAAATGACCTTAAAAATAATAACCAAATAGTGGGATCCTTTTATGATTGGGCTGTTTTGAATAAATCTAGTCTACAAATTGATCAGTAGTTTGGAGCAACCACCTCCTAATAATGCAAACTAAAGCACATACACAAAGAGCTCTGCTAAGATAAGGAATTTCTTTCCTGTTCCCATTTACCTTGCTGCATTTAATTTAATCAATAGTTGAATGGGGAAGAGGAGGAGAATTGGATGGTTCAAGAGACTGATAATGGGATATCGAACCTTTCATCTCTGTATCATTGATTCAACATAGGAATTGACACACTGGATCAGAGCAGTGGTCCATCTCTTCAGATATGCTCTCAGAGTGGCCTGTACTAGATGTGTTTCAGGGAGAGGTGTCAGAAACCCCATAGTAAGCATTTATGAAATAACTTACCCATAGGAAAGGTTTCTTCTTAGCTCTCTCATTTACAATTAGGCTAATGTTGACCCTTATAGTAGTCTGTAACTCTTAAAAAAACTTTTATGGTCAGCAGCACAGGTGATATCTTTATGTAAATACATATCTACCTGAAGTCTGCATTCAGTTGAAGTATTGGCCACCAAGTTGCAATGAGTTCCAGAGGAAAATTATGTATTGACATAATGACTAATTTCATTGCACTTATTCTTAACTTCTTGCCTAACTAAATAACCTCTCCTGAATAGTGTGCCCATTATTACTAGTGGCCCATCTAAGCCTTCTTCTCTGTCATTAAAATAATTTTAAACTTTGTAATCTGTCTTGAAATGAAGGCCTTTTCATGTTTCTAATAATTTACATTGGTCATCTCTATACTTCATTTACTTATGATACATTCTCTTTGAGACAGAATAACCACAACTGAAGGTAGTGTTCCAGGTCAGGGCATACCACTGATTTATTTAATGATATTATAAGATTTTTGGCATTTTTTCTCTCCCAATCCTCTTGCATCCTAACCGTTTGCTTGCTTCTTTGACCCTTCTCTGTACAGAGCAGAGAATTTCATTGAACCATCCAGCAGAAGGCACAGGTCTTCTTTTGAGTGACAATAATGATGTATGTGTGTGGCTCAAATTAGTCCTGCTTATGTTACATTTGTCAACACCAAACCATTATCTTGACCATTCAGCTAAATTTGTTCAATTTTACCATTTCCCTTATTCCTTTTTTGATCTTGAATTTTCTGAAACATTTGAGTTTACCTTACTGGCCTCTTTTTTTATTTGGAAGTATCATATGCATTTTCCTTACCCAGAATGCAGGAAAAATAAACCAATTTCTGCTATGAAGTCTGAAAATTCACATGAATATACACACATATATTAACCCTCTGTAGGTTCACAATGCCTTTTCTTTTCATTGTCCTTTATTTAAACAGCTTCTAGTCCCTTCTTGTGTCTTTCTCCTATGGCTGTATCCTGTCAATGTTGTCCAAGGAGATTTCATTTCAGAAATTTAGTTAAAATACTTTTTTCTTGTTGTTGTTGTTGGCATAACACATTCTGGTAGATTGGGGGGGGAAAAAGGGCTTTCTTTACGTGTCTGTGTCACTTTCCATCACACTGTTATGTCAGTATTATATAACAGTAAAATCACGGTATTATTATTCTGGTCCTAATTTTAGGTTAGAAAGCAACATACTGAGTTGGCATTTCTAGGAACATTCCTAAAGCCATAAAAATCAGACTCAGCACTTGCTATTATATTGACAATGGCTGTGTTTAATGGGACATCACCTCAAACGCTTTTTTCTTAAATAGCTCTCCGAGTCTCAGGTGTCCTATCCACCAACGTAATTATGAAGGCAGTTGTCCTTGCTGGCCTAAGTGAAGTAAGTTAACACCTTGATTCGGGTCTTAACACAGAATGTAAACCAAAAATCAAAGAGATTACCTTGTTGGAAACCTGAGCAAATATGTTATGCGCAAGAAGTATGACAAAATTAACAACTCTGACATTGCAGTGAGGTTCTGGTCCTTTGGTATTAGAATTAAGGAATTTTGACCTTTTGCCTTTTTTCTTCTGAATGTTTTCTTATGTTAGGAGGCAATGGTGCTGAGTTTTCCAGGCTTTTAAATATTCTTAACAAGAAGCATAATGGTATGACACTAAGTATAAGGTGGAGAGCTTTTTGATGTCACTCTGTGTCTAACACTAGCTAGAACGCTTTGTGTTTGTTTCTTTTCTAAAACAAAACCCTCTAAACCAGTACCTGCAATGAATGTGCTATTCTGGCTCTGTGGACCCAAAGAGCACCTGGAGACAGTAGCTTCAGATGTGCATGCATCACCACCTTCATTCTCCTCTACACCTTTCTCTGGACTGACGTGTCCAGAGCAAACACGTCAGCTAGAAGAAAAAAGGCAACTTAGTTACATTCCAGATTTGCATCCCTTCAAAGATGTTAAGGATCAGGGAAGTCTATATCTACACCCTGCACCCAGTAGAGGGGAGATGAAGAGACTAAAAACCTGAGACGCTGAATGAGAGTGTGTCCCCCCTCTATTGGTGTCAGCCACAGCTTCCCAGTGTGCACAGATACCAGACACCTCCAGGAGCTGTGAGTGCAAGGCATTTCTGCTTTACATCTGCATGCATATCCCTCACAGGCACAGTTGGCTAGATAGAAGATTTAGCCCATAGCACAGGAAATGTACATCAATCTCAACATTATTCATGCCACCAGTGTTTTCAGGTTAATTTGTAAAAAAATATGACCTGAAAACCTAAGACTGCGTTTCAAATGAGACAGTTATTTTAAGGCTTGGTTTACTAAGCCTAATTTATTATGTGAGATGACAGAATTCTGCAATCCCCTGCATGGCTTCACGGCTGAAGTTAGTAATTCATGTGAATAATACTGCTAAAAAAAAGATGTTATGTGATCAGTCCATAGCAGTCACTCATGGTGCCAAGACAGCAGCTATATTCACTGTTTTTCTTAAAACAGAATAGCTGAGAGGACTAGTTATCTCAGCTGCAAATATCTGAGTTACAGGAGCACAGCTGGAACGTCATGGCTCCCTACCTCTGCACAGCCTTTCCTATAGCTAGAGCAGCATGACACTATTGAGAACTAAAGATGAAGAAGTTTTTTACCCTGCTACTGTCATGCTTACAATAAAGCATACTCTCATCTTCAGCATTTCTGAGGCTTTTTTGGTGTCTATCTTTAGAGCATAAATATAGCATTCCTGGGTGCCTCCCTTGATAGATAAAAGCAAACAACATTTTCATAAACAGGATAAAGCGCTGCAATTACACAGACTGCACTGACAGTGCCAGATCCAAGGCCAGGTAAATGTGCACCCTTCGACTGCTGGGCACTCCAGAAAATACTTAATTCCAATTGATTAAAGTAGAAGATTGGAAGAAAAAAAAAATTAGTTTTTTAAGCAAATAGCAGTAGAGTTTTCTCATGCATTAGGGCATAAAATGATACTCTGTGGGAGTCAGAAAGTAATTTTTTCTTTCAGATAAGATGTTCCACAACTGGCCAAGCACAACTATGAATGATTTACGTCTAGTGCATAAGGTATAAGATATTGCTTTTAAGTCACACACTCTGGTCAGCTCTTCTGCTATGGCAGCTCCTCTGCCTCCTGCCTCTGTATCTTATATTAAAGTAGGTAAAAGGTTGGCAGCCTTTTTGGATGCATACTGAAGAAAGCAGCATTAAAAACATTTAGAACATGGTCTGATATTCCAATACAACTAAGAGCTGGGATACTACGACGAATGCATGAAGTCTTTAAGAAGAGGCATGAATACTGTGCTTGCATTTCAACTTCAGCAAACATTATAAGTCACAGCTATAAAGGCAAAGAGTGATCTGCAACAATAGTGCTTATTCATAACAGAAATAGTTCAAAAATAGAGTAAAAAAAGGAAGAAACTGACTTCTGTACTTCATCCCCCAAGGGAATGCATTATATCTGTATTCCACAATGTACAACTCCTGCAATTGGTGGCCTACAATAGGAAATACAAAATTAGGTAAGGACATCTAAACAGAGAAGGAGATATTTGACAGGTTATCCTGTCCAATAAATATCTAGTCTTTCTAGTAATTTATCGAGGATATTTGTAAGTGCAGAGAGAAGAGTTAGAGGCTAAAAATATTTCAGGAACCTCTCCTGAATCTGAATATTGGCAACAATGGCATTGAACCTTCATCTAAAAAACATATTGTAAAAGCTAAGAAGGCTTTCCTGCAAAATCTTGTAAATCTCTGACTAAAGAAATCACCTTACCCCAACCTGTGTGGGTTCTGCCAATAGCATCTTCATTATAAACATAGGAAAGTGCACGCCTGTCAAACTCACAGCCAGGGCTGTCTGCAGTACTTGGAGGAAGGAGTCCCCGCAGCACAGGGTGTTTGATGAGAAACTCAGCAGCATTCTGGACCTCGTGGACAGAGCCTGCTGGCACTGCTGCCCCACAGTACTACCAGGCAGATGGAGGCACTGAGCTGGAGGTGGCTGCAGGAGTAGGGATGCCATGGGGAAGGTGGTTTCTCAATAACACTTCTGCTTCAAGCAACTTCTTGTCAGCAGTCAAAGTTTCAGGTTCATGGAGCTGTGGCCTCCTGAAAACAGCTGCAGGACTGATGTAACTGTTAGTTTATTTGGCAAGTTCTAATAAATGGATAAGATACTATGAGGTTTGATAAAGGATGCTGGCTCTCTACATGCATAGCAGAATGGCTGGTTTAGTGGATTTTCAGTAATTTTCCATTACTTCAGCATGATACAAAGATCCTGGAGAAATCTAGCAGACAGTTTTCTGTTTCTCAATTTAAAAGCTTCTCATTTGTGATGTGTTAATAGCTTTCATTACAAACATTTTTCAGTGTTCAAACAGCTGAAGAAATCACAGTTATTTCTCCCTATTTCATTCATAGCTGGACATGAAAAATTAATTGAACATTCTCAAGCCTAAGTGGCAGAGAAGACAAGGACTTTTTGATGCAGTCGGTGACAGTAAGTCTTTGTCTTATCCTTCCAGGTGGGAAAGTATTTGGGCCTTTTTTCATGTTTTTAATCAAACTGCAGACGTCTCAGCTGACAGCCACTCCTCTTTTCATGAGCCTTTTCCAAGAGAGGTATGGCTTAAAGATGATATAACCTCTTAATAACCTTAATCAGGCTATTTTTCTTTATGTTTTAATTCACTATAATCCTAGTAAGTCTGCGGAAATCTAGAATTAAAATTTATTTCTTTAATGACTTATCTTTAAAACATTAGATACACGTGGAATTAAAATATTATTTACCAAGAAAGAAACAAATACATTGGTAATCCATAACATTACCCTGTTGGATCTAGAGGTTTTATTTAGGGAGAACAAAACAAAATCCATAAGGAGCTGCCCTTTCTCCTCAGCCTAAGCCCAGAAGGTAATACTGATTTGTCGCTAACTCTTCCAAGTTACTATTTCATAGCTACTCCAACAACATCTTTTGGCAGCATATAAGATGCCCTGCTGCGTACAATTAAGCAGTGTGCTGCTCGGGCAAGTGGTACTACAGCTCCCAGTGTGTGCATCATGGTCTCTTTGTTCTGCGTTAAACTACTGATCAATGAGGTCTCTACGCAAGCACAGGGGACAGTTCTTCCATATGCTTTGGGTCAAATGTATGTCACAGAAGCCCACAAGAGAAAACTTCTGCTCCCAGCCCCTAAAAAATGAAATCCCCCAAAGAAAAGGCTCTAAAAGAGTGTCCTAAAGTGAGACCATTTTTGTGTATTTTGAATATCTACAGATGCAGCCACAATCTGTTTCACCTGGTTTTTCCACTGAAGAAAAAATAATTATGGTAAAAATTACCAATTTTTTTTCCCTCTGGAAGCAATGGGAGGCCTAAACATCAGTGCCCAGATGTTTGGCCCAAAGGGACTTTGAGGAAGGTTTTTGAGGTATGGGTTATCAGTAGGACTAGATGCTGTCTTCAGGAAATGTGTTCAGTATTATTTATCATTCCTGGATCTAGTTTGTTGTAAGACTGTTGACTCTTTAAATGCAGAGGATTGTTTTTGTGAGATTTTATGAATTACTAGCCTACAGATCTAAAATAGTAATACTACTAGTGTGCATGTTGGGCACTGTAGCCACAGCAGCACTCCAAGGGAGTAAACAAATCTTGAGCCTCAAGAAATACACTGTGCCAAGTTTTTACACTCCAGACACCATTTACCAGTCCCACATAATTCAGAGATTGTTCAAATATTCAACAATTTTCCCAGTTAAGCCTAAAATTCATAAAGCATCACTCTTTAGGAGACAAAGGTCTAAAAAGGAAAGTGAAAGGAAGAAGCAATGAGTAGGAGAAAGACAGGATGATTTTATAGTCAGATTTTATACATTTAGACTTAGAAACGACATGTACATTTAATACTCTATTTGTGCCACCATCCTCTGAAGTACTGGCTATTGTCAGAGCCAGATGAACCCTAGTCTAATATGTAATCCTATTTCCATGGAGATCTGCTATTTTACTGAAGGCAGCAGGACAAACAGATTCTGTTATTTGATAATTGTGAATCTGTTTTTGAGGATCTAACTGCAATAAATTGCCTACTTTCATTTCCTCAGATAACAAATTCTGCCTATGGTCTTTTGAGTGAGTGTGAGACACACGTACAATTAGGGCAGGCCTGGAGGCTCATGGGCACTGATTCCCTGCAGGTTAGTCTGTTTGGGGCAATTCTGTTTATCCAGCTGGAAATAAGTTAATACGATTTTGAGGAATCATAAGTTTTAGACTCATGATAGCCTCTGTTAAAAATAAAGTATTTTTGTATCACACCAGTAGTTTTAGTTGTTTTCCTGTTTCCAACTGTTCTCCAAAACATGATGCAAACCTACTGAAAGGACAGAGTTGGAAGCAAAGAAAAACGATAACAGAACCCCCCACCTTAAGAAACAAACCCCCAGATATCTTTCTGCATATTTACTTGCACCGTTATTATCCGTTGTTATTACAAACCAAAAAATATGAGTTTGTATTGTCAACACCCCTTTAAATCTGCACTGCTCATCTTTCGAAAAAAAAAAAAAAGACTTCTGCTGCATGTGCCTGGTCATACACACTGAAGTGGGCAGCTCTACTGACCATGTATGAGCACGGCAAAAGGCTGTGGGCTGACGTGCAGGCAGGTGAGCACCACAACTGCTCTGGAGCAAATGGAGCTCTGCTGTGTCCCTCTCCTCTGGGTCTTAGAGCTTGCTGGATGCAGTTTTCATTTGCTCATGTTCTCTCACTGATGTTGTTATGAAACAGTTAAAAAATAATGCATACTGCTAAATATGTATTAGTAACTTGTTGTCAACAATAAGAGCTAATGGGAGGACATTTCCAAGCAGTTAATGATTGGTCAGAGGAGATGACTTGGGTCCTTAACACAGTCAGTCATTAAATGTGAAGCAATACCTGTGCTTTTACCCACTATTGCTATTTGCATTTTCCCTCTTTCTCTTTACATCGCCAGTTTTCTTCACTCCATTGATGGGAGTTTCATTTTATTTTCTTAGGTGCCTACCTAGTCTCTGCCCTTAGCAACTGGCACAGAAAATCTCCATTAACAATAGTCTATGAGGTTTCCAATAAGTTATGCTTGGATTCCTGATGAAATAAAGATTATTTTTAAATATTAAAATGAAGATTTTTATCCACATTTTAGCAATTGCAGATTAAAAAAACTACACAAATCAGTGTAATCCATTTATTGGTTTATAGTGGAAAAGTCCTATAGGGAGTGTCACAATTCCCCATGCTGTCCCTGAGTGCATTTTGCATTAAGACTTGTGATTTAGCTGAAAGATACATAAAAATCACACACCGTCAGACAGATCCCTCCTGGCTCAGGAGCATAAGGTCAACACACAGCAACCTATGCTCACAAAACAAGCATAGGACCACCTGTTTCAGATGTTAGTATGCAAAGATTTTCAAGGTCTGGAGTTTTTGAGCAAACTAAACCACTCTTGGGGTATCTGTTCTCTTTCGCTTCCCCTCCTTTCTTCCTCATAAAAACCATGCCCACAAAAGTAATGAAATGTGAAGGAGAGCAAACTACTTCACGGAAGCATGTTTTAAGTAAGGAAGCTGTTTATCTTATTCCAGGAGTTTGATTCTGAAATTGTTCAGTAAACTTAGACACCATGAAAAACAATTCTTGGAGTTCTTTGAGACTGTGGACTGTCTAGTCACCAAATGTTACCCGCTTTGAGTCATAGCTTTCTCTTTTATTTTCTTTTTATCCAATTTTTCTTTGCACTGTAGTTTAGTTCCAACTTGAAGAAAGTCACAGTGCATTTTGTTAATTACACTGACTCTGTTTGCATAAAGAGAAGGTTCTACTTGCATTTTATCTAAACTCTACTGCTTATAGATTTTTTTATACTTATAAAAATGATTATTTTAAATAATGGGAACACTGCTCATACTTTCTTCATAGGTCCTTTGCTATACATTCGTAATTATGACCAGAACTGTACTAGAACCTCTGCAGATAAATCAGTGTGCTAGTTATGGATGTGTTTATACTTCTTCCATAATACAAACCATTCTTATTTTTAAAATCCATTCCTTTAGAAATCAATCTCAAAAGTAAGGTTGGCTTTATTTATCAAAACTGCATAAAGAGACCAGAGAGAACAAGTAATGGTATTCCAGGGAGTCATAATTTCTTAAGAATACAGATTAAACATGAACACACAAAGTTTGGGAAAGTGCAATTGAGTGTTTTATTTACTAATTGAGAGCCTCATATTTCCTGAATTCTTGCAGGATCAGTGGGGAAGAGATGGGATTTTTCTGAAGATATTTGGGCTGATCTTCAATGACATGCTTGGGAGAGCTGCTTAAAGCAAGGAAGGCAGTGACATGAGACCAATCTTGACATGCTTTGAGCGCTACACTGCCTGGGTTCTTTCTTCCATAAGATCATTAATGAGGCATTTCAGGAAGACAACTACACAAAACAAACCCCCTTAATACTGGAAAAAAAAGAACCCTAAATTAAATAGACTTTAAAACTAAGTAAACTACACAAACACTCTCAGATGGAGAGCTAAACAGTAGAAACTCTTTGCTTCCAATGGCAAAAGCCATAAAGAGAGAAAAATACTATCTCTTTAGATGATCAAAGCACTGGGAGCAGGCACAGTATTCAACTACTGATGCCCTTTCACTTTTTCTTCAGTTCAGAGTGATAGTAATTACTAATGGAGAAATCACTGAATTTCACAGCTTTCTGTGTTTTTAAGCATTCCATAAAAAAGTAATTTTACAAATATTTACTATTCAAAAAGA